>JAUZST010008357.1:0-13612 GCA_034779995.1 Parotocinclus haroldoi
TCCCTTAAAATGATACATTCTCTCAGTTTAAACTTTTGATCTGTGATTTGTGTTCTATTCTGAATAAAATATTAGATTTTGGCACCTCCACATCATTGCATTCAGTTTTTATTCACAATTTGTTTAGTGTCCCAACTTTTTTGGAATCCGGTTTATTTATATATATATAAACATAGTATATCTTTTTGCAATCTAAAAACAATTGTTGGCCATTGTATGGGCTAGTACTTTTATTGAAAACTTCTACCATTTAAAAGAAAAATAGCAGTAGCTGCTTGCTTGTGTCTGGCTTTGTACACTCAGCAGACTTGGCTTTAGCTTTGTCCAGTTCCACGTATTCAGCAAGGTGATGCTGTTTTGTGATGTCTTATTGTTATGAGTTCTTTAGAGTTCCTTCTCCACTGCCTACTATCATGCATCCTGCAAACAGGCCCAAAAAAGTACAGAAATTGGGTGCTATGGGATAAACAGCTTTCTGTAAATGCCTGCATTCATCCTTCCCTGCTACTGCTACTTCCTCTGCTAATCATGCAAAAATGAAAGGTGTCCACTGCATAGATGATTCAAACAGAGGAAAATTCCCCAAACTCTCTGCAGTTGACTTCTAGTCAATATTGTCTCTGTTTACCAAAAAACAAACAACTGTATTATTTCATCTAAATACAGCAATGATTAAAATTATGTGCTTTAAAATTGCAGTATAAAAAGCAGAATATCAGCTATGCTCACAAACACAATTCCATTCAGCCTTTTCCAGTATTAGCAGACCTGAGCTTATTGTCTGACATCAACACCTGTTAAACATCATTTATTAATGCTCTTTTATTCAACCAGTATGCCTACCTAATAAAAGCAGTTATTCTTGTTTTTAAATGAACGTAGGGGCATTTTGATTACCCAGCCATAGCACAGAACATAAAAGGACGCCGGTATTTATCACAGTAGTTTTGTGTGTTCTTAGGCAACCAATTCAATTTAATCTCCACCACAGACTTTTATTTCAATATTAATGCTCATGTAAAAAACTTTTAAAGAAACAAATTAGCCAAGCTATGTAACCATAACTCTATTATGTAGCTGCACAAAACAAGAGAGTATATCAAATCCATCTGCTCCCTGTTTTCACTGCCTGTTAAATTTCAGTAATATTTTAATTATCTTGGTACAAGACAAAATATGTTGTTTTTAACGTCTCTTTCACTACAAGGACTATGATCTTCATTAGGAAAAGCTGACAGAATCTGATACCTTCATGAGTAAAGCTAAACGTCTGGAATGAGGGTGAGAAATGAACTACTGCTACTGCATTGTAAAGATATTCTGTACATAACATTCATATTTTAAATAAACCTACTATATTAGGATATAGGTCCCTACAAAATGATCAGTAGCCTTAGTAAACATGTAAAGTTGTGGTTAAAGTTAAAGTTTCACCAAAATCCTGTGTTAGAGACACACTGATCGGAATCAATCATTTTTTGGCATAATCACTGTTTGGTATATAACCGATTCTGTGGCAGTCATGTTTTACTTTTAATTAGCGCACTACAGTGACAAATACAAATATGGTCACACACAAACTACTACTTTTTCTAACTTTCATTTATTTCATGTGTGTAGACTACATAATTCAATTTGCCTAAACAATAAACAGCTCAGTGGCTAATGGGTTTGTTTATGAGTGAGTCTGGCACTAACGCATTTTCATGATGAGGAAGAGTTAGTTTTAGTTTCACTAAGTCACCTAAGTAGTCTAGACATCTCTGTATTGATTGATTGTGCAGTAGGCAGGGAGACTAATCAGCAGAAATTTATTCAGAACACATCTTTATCGTGGAAACTCTTCACAGCGTGCTGCTTACAATACACACAGTGTACAAAAGTAAGCCTTGATAGAACAACTCTGAAATTGCTCGGCTCAACAAATTGTATAAGATATTTAAAACAACATTAGCTTGCTGAATACGTGGCATTAAAACTAACAAATGCAAAGACAATAAAAAACAAGAACAACGAAAAATATCTCTGTATGGTGTCATTTATAGCTTTTTAGAAAGAAAGAAAATAGTCATTGCCGGTCATAATGTTGGATGAAATTGGAATCATATATATGCTAGAAAGAAACATCATATGTCACTATTTTATATATTCTTTAATAATGAATTAACAGTTTGCACAAAGTTTCTAAATAAAAAGAGAAATAAAAAAATAATATGAAAAAGTACCTTTCATTTTCCGAGTGTGTATAGTTTAACATGTACTACAGTACAAAATAGGTACTTCATATGTTTAATTAATTTGAACAACTATTCATTTACTGAATTAACAATAAATGTACTATAGAGTCATATGTACCATTATCAGGATATGATATTTTGGCAATATTGCACAGCCCTAATAACCGTATTACTGCAATACCATGGTTATGTGATGCCTACTGCAGAGTTGAGCTCCTCACCAACATCACTACAGTTAGCATTTATTTATAAAATGGATAGTTCTGGTTCTATACACTGATAACTGGACAGTGAGAACAGCGGAAGAAACTGTAGCACCACTTATATTGAGCTCTTGTCAATGAACAGACTATACTAGTGGAGGAATGGGTTCATCTGACTATTATTATAAATAAATACTTGTCACCGTTTATAAAAACCAATAAGAAAGTCTGTGATTTCAGAAACCAATTCCTGTAATATAAAGCATGACCGCTTTGCTTTATTGACTGATTCATTTATTTATTTATTTTTTGCTTGTGAACAAGTGCATATGGTGTTGATATGAACTATCGACATAATACATTTTGGTCAGTTACCATCACTGACTCCTATGGTCAGGGGCTTGACACAACTTTCCAGGTGATCACCAGCTTCACAAGTGTGGAGGAAAAAACCTGTGGTTACTTTTGTTGGTGTATGATTACTATTAATTATTTCTAGGTACAAACTAGACAAACAAGTGTGATTCCCTTTTCTTTTGAAGGTTGTGAGATATGACCCCGAGTTCTATGAGCACTCCCTTAGACCATGTATTTAGTTAATTTGTCAGTGCATCACAAATAGCGCAGAACAATGTTTATAAAATATCATGAAATATCAAAAGATTTGATTAAATTATACATAATAATAATAATTAAACATAATACTGATTATTAATGCATGACTCAGCACAGGTACGGAGCATTTGCAATTGATCTGGGTCATCAGTACTTGAGTTTTTTAAGAGTTAAAATGTTTATACCCCGAAAACCCTGGAACCCTCAGGACTGATATGATTTATTATTTCTTTGAAGCTGAAATGATAGTTTCTGGACACAAATACACACTTTGTCCTACCAAATACCACTGGAATTTATTAAAACATTGTAATTTATAGAAAAATATAACTTCTTATTGAACAAAAAAACAATAAAGTGAGAATTCACCTTTACAGTGTAACCATTAAACAAAATTAATCTGACTAGATAGCATTTTCCCTGTCATGATCAGTGCAATTTTCCTACTGTAAATGGGCAAAGGTGAGTAAAGGCTGCACCCATAGGTAAATGGTACTCTGTTCAGTGGGAATTAGTTGTGAAGGACTTGCATTTATAAAGAACCCAACTTCTACAAACAGTTCTTGCCTAGAAATGAGGCAATTTTCTCTTCCAGTACCTGCCAGTCCGATTCGCCTTTTGGTCACAGTTCTAATGAGAATTTATTTTCGACTGGGATTTTTGCCACTGCCTGCAAATTCAACCAGTTCCTTTACACTGTGGCTTTTGGCACGGCCAAAGCAATTACTACTTTTGGCCAATCATTGTCATCTGCATAATTATCAAATTAAACATTCACTGCACTGTATCATCTCATCGCAATCTGTGCATCTTGTCACACACGGCACAAGTATTTATAACCCAATCATCCTCATGCAACGCCATCTAAAGGAGCCTGAGATTACTACCAACTAAAACACATGGTGACTAATTATTTGTCCAGGAAGCATACGAAGATTTATAATGATGATTTTTTTTTCACAGCATCCCTTAAGGCATGAAGGACAATTTTCCTGTGTCCCCTGTAGCTAAAATACCAAAGTTTGTCTAGTTACTGGTTTGTTACTATTTTTTACAAATTCTTTAGTACTGTAGTATGTAAATTAAAATGCAATCACACTGCATAAATTTCGCCATCCTCTTCCATTTTATTCATAGTTCTTGGAAATTAAAATTGTGTACCAGTTATACAGCAAAACCCACACCAACTAGCTAGCTACAATAGTGCATAAAGTAGGGTCAAATTTTTAGCCACATTTGTACTATTACATAGTATACACCACCACCAGCGCCTTAACAGTAATTAATACCAACTGGAGGGGAGTCCCATAGAGAACCTTGGAAATAAATCATGTACTTTGCTTGTGTACTTTGCCGCTGACGCAAAGCAATATTAATCAATCATTTTAATGTTTCCACTAAACTCCAACTGCATACTCAGCCTAGTTCAAATGGTTCCTTCCACTTTACTTCTGAGAACAACTGATGCTCTCAACTCTATCCCTGCAATTCTGAAATATGTGCTCTCTGAGAAAGTAACAATTAAGATAAATGGTTCTGAATTTATGTTCCCTACAAATAACTGACGATCATGTTTTTCCATGGAACACAGGCACAGTGGTATATAATTTACGAGCAGGGATGCTGTTATCCATTTTTTGCCCATATGATTTAATATATTTTACCATTAAAATACTACAGAGTTCACTCTTCATACACAATAAACGTAATTTGTTCTTATCCACTTGATCCTGGATAGGGTCGTGAGAGAGCCTAGTAAGTGGCATAGGATGCAAGACAGAAACAACCCTAGACGAGACACCAGTCCATCATAGGGCATATACACTCGCACAGTCATACACACACTCCTGCACTAGGGGCAATTTAGAGACACAAATTAACCTGCATGTCTTTGGACTGTGGAAAACAGAGTAGCCAGAGAAACCCACATAAACACAGAAGGACATGCAAATTCCACACAGAAAGCACTCAGACCACTCCCTGGGGATTAAATCCAGGACCATCTCGGCGTGAGGCAACAGTGCTACCCATCGAGAAAATGTGTCACCCCACAATAAACTAAAGTATGCTCAGCAGCTCAATATTTCAGCATTAAATAAAATGTCTCCACATTTCCTAGTTGTTTTTATTACTAATTACACTTATGATTATACACAATCCCACAAAATCTATGTATAGTAGTTTACCAATTGATCTACACTTTATCAAATGCACTCATTTACAAAAAAAATAATGCACCCAGATAGAAATGTCACATTGCTGCAAAATAAGACATGTCTGAATCAGATATGTAAATAGTTACAGGTAATTAGACACTGGGTCTTGCCACAAGTTATATCATTCTGGCATGTTGTCTCCTCCAGATTTTAACTTTACCATATTTATCAACAATCAAACATTTACAGGACCAAACGAGGTACCACAGGTACAGAATGTGCCACAGATACTATACATATCTTGTATGCCTCAAAGCCTAACTGTATCTCATCCTGTATCTGGGCTAGAAACAGGGTACTACTGTCTACATTTGATGGATTCAATTCAGTACAGTTTTCCGCAGTGAACTTTAATCTGTAGAAAACTCTAATATTTTAATCACTTTCATACTGTATCTTATATTATAGTATATTATCATTATATTTTTAACTTGGGACTGGAATGCATGGCTCAGGTTGGCTCTTGCCTCTTGGTGGTGTTACCTTCTGGTTCTTCCCCTTTAGCTATGCTGCTATAGTTAATGCTGCAGGAGTGCTGCACCTAGCATCAGTGCTTATTAATAGACTCTTTGCTCTTAACCCATTAGTAACTACATTTTTTCATTTCTCTCCAAACTGATGTACCGGTACCAGTTCAAGCAGAACACGCTTAGATGCTTCTCCACCTCCTCAGCATCACTCTTCTGATCTTCATTAACAATAACCTGTCCTTCCATGCCTGGGTGCATGCCCACCAGAGTGCAGTAACTTCTTCCATCATTTAGTTTTTAGGAGACGATGTGCCTCCAATAATTTACCGCTGAGGATTTATTAACTTAAATCTATTTTGTAATTTATTTTGAATTACATTACTAATTAAAATTGTATTATATATTTAAATTGCATTATTTACTTAATTTTACTATTAATACAACTTTACTATTCAATGAACATCTAGGCCACCTATAGAGGATGTTTTTTTTTTTTTTTGAGTCTTGGTCCTCCCAAGGTATATTCTTCCCTTCTATATTCAGGGAGTTTCTCCTTGAGACTGTCGCCCTAGGATTGCTCACGTTTGGATTGGCCTTTTAAGATAATATAATATAGTAAAACTGCTTTAAAACAATGCTCCATTCTAAAAAGTGCTATATAAATAAATTATATGAATAAATATTAAGTTTTGTTTGATTCCTAACTCATTTTCCTAAGTCCTAAGTCCCTAAATCAAACTTTCATTTGGTAACTCCTTTTCAGTGTGTTATTGTTTTGTCAATGAGTGTTTAAGCAGTACAAACATAACAGGTTTACGTAATAGTATAGCATTGTTAGTATCCTAATACATGCTACATTCTTAATGTTGAAACTGCAATCCACTTATTAGTCTTCATTGAATATTGCAATGTTTGCTACCCAGCGTCAGTCTGAACAAGAGTTATTTATGAGGTTTTTAACTGATTATGTTCAATTTATTTGTTATTATTAATGTTGTTATTTTGTCAAATTGTAAAACATTTTACTGAGAAAATTACAGGTTTGGTTTTAATGCATATAGGCTTTTTTATGTTATGAGATAATACTGATTACGTAAAGCATGCATGGATCAGCACAGTTACAGAGCATCTGCAATGGACAATCTGAGTTAAAAGGTTCAAACTCTAACCCTGATAACCTCAGGAATGGTATGATTCATTATGTCATTAAGGCTTAAATTACAGTCTCTGCAGCTGCAATTTATAAAGGAAAAACGGGATGATTCAAAAATGCTATGACTGTGAGTTTTTGAGTCTTCTACCTGTACCCTAAAATAAAGACGAGTACAAGCATTTGCATCATTTAGCAGACACCCTTATCAATAGCAACTTACAATTAATACAGTCTTACAATCCAAGCTATTGTGGGTTAAGAACCTTGCTCAGTGACCCAACTGTGGCAGAGGTGGGAGTTCAGTCAAGTACCTTAACCACTAGGCCACCACAGTACAGAAAGAAATGTGTTGGGTACCAAATGATAATGAATCCTACAGAGATGAAGAAATTATTCATTCTAAAAGTCTGAGTTGTCCTGAGGTTTTGAGTACAATGTAAACACCCTCTTGCCAGCGATTTCTGTGGAAACAATGCAAATACATATAACATTTGGTAACAAGTATCAAGTACTTTGACAAGTACAAATTAAACTATAAATAAAAAATTAACTATTTAAGTACTGTACCTCTGTGTAATAATGCATCACTAAAGATTAGTTAGAGACTAAACTCCAGTATTTTGTGTCAGTGCTGAGCAAAATGAAGAACGTTTTAAAGTCTTATTTACTACTGTACATAACAATAACAAATGTAAAATTGTTACAGTCTCATCCCCAACATCATGAATTTCGCTCCATCAATTCTGACCTCCAGTTCCCCTCATGTGTTTCTCTTGTATTGCCCTTTTTTCCCTTGTTCTGATTCGCCAATTTTCTGATCACACACAATGGTTCACTATTAGCTGCCAATACAGTCATTAAAAAATTAACTAATCTATTCATTTTATGCTAAGTTACACTGTTTACACAACTACTGAGTGTTCCTGATTATTTCCAACTACTCACCTCATGGTTTGTTTACTAGAATACACTTCTTCCTATTGTTTTGACTATTTATTTGTGTTGTTTTCTTGTTGATATGTTGGACTGTTTATTTTTTTTACTCTAATGTTGTTTGATTCCCTGCTCTGTTGTCTCTCTGCCTGATTGTGATAAAGTTTTTAAACAGCTCACTTTGATTCCTTCCATTGTTTGCCTTGTATGACACCCACATGTGTGAAAGCAGTTTATATGTTCAAGTCCACCAACATCCCAGAGTTATTCTGTGGAGGATTAGACTAAAATTCTCCAAATCAATGTGGATGACAGACTGACAGTTTCAGGAATCGTTTAGCTGTGGAACACCAGACACACACAAACACATTTGTTTATTTGGTTTCTTTTCCACTACATTTAGGAAATCTGATTACTTTTGAAAATATAATTATTTTAGGCCATATTTATGAACAAATATGGAATATTCTAATGGGGTTACAAACTTGCAAGCCACTGTACGTCACAGGAGCAACAAATATTTGATTATATGGTACAGTGGCCTATGTGGCATGAGTTTTTCATGCATTCACAGTCTTTGAAACAGGAAATAGTAGTAAGGATCAAAGTTTAACTTCCAGCTAAAAGTTTAAAAAGTGCAGCCTTTTAAAAAGGAGCACATCAGGTGCGAAAGTAATCAGTTCATCAGTTCTAAACCACACCTACGCATCACAATTTTTGTTTTAAATTGTAGTGTTTAATGCTAGAAAAGCTATCAATGAACACAATGAATGCCCTAAAGCTTATAGTACCAAATAAGATACAGGAAGTCTACATTAGCAATGGTTCCATAATATTTAATAAATAGTATTTTTTTAGATATTTTATTTCCCAATAAGGAAATATGGAAAAACAAGTTTGGGATGCCCTCTTTTCCATTCCAATCTCCAAATGTCAGTGTTCATTTTTACATTTTCGTCTTTAAATTTCTGGTATTTGTGACATCTCTACTACATAAATCAAGATTAGCAAAACAATACATAAGTCATGTGTTTGTAAGTGGACTACAAGCTTTCTTTATTACTCTTCTCTCTGGACCTACAGTCCACACATAGAAAATAGAACACTCTGAAAATAGAACTGACTGAGAATGTCTTGAGCAGTCAATTATATTCCTTATATCATGTTTGATCTGTCTTTCCAGGTCTGACTTCTGTTTGTTTAATCTCACTAAAAGCGCAGGGCAAATGAAACAGAAGAAATATAAATCTTACAACAATAAGCAGCTTCTCTATAATGCCTGAATGACTGAATGTCAACTTGTTACACGCGCCAACAGAGGTTGCATTGAGAGAGGCGATGTACTTATATTAATGTAACAACCATGAGATAAATTAGATGAATGCATAAAAACTATCTCAAATAAAACAGCAGTCTCCAGGCACAAATTCCTAAAAATTAGGTTTATTAACTTCCACAGTGAACAAAAAAGAGAAAGAATAATTAATCTCTGTTAAATACATCAGTAGAAATTGTGAGCAAACTCCTCCTGAAATGTTAAGGGAATGATAGCAGATTATAACAGGACAGATAGCAAGATAGTGCTCCTGTTAATGACATAATAATGATGTGTTAATGACAAATGAGATTTCTGGTCACACTGTAATTGTCTGAACCATGAGGCAGAACATTAAGCTGTACTAATCTAACAACCATTTCACCATTGTTTTTTTTTATCTATCTGGCCTCAATATATCTCTTAACCCAAAGTAGTAAGATGTTAATATTGCAATTATTCCTAAAATGTAATTGGATATTAAAAAAAATCTGCTTGCAAACATTCCCAAAAAACTTGCTCGCCTTGCTTTTTAGCTTTATTAAGTGTATATTTTGTTTTCCAAGCCAGTAGCTGTTTTTAAGCCATGACCCTAGTGCAAGATCCCTGGCTGAAGTCTCAACCCACTGTTTGTACTGTACAGTGGGACCAAAAAGTATTTAGTCAGCCACTGATTGAAGTTCTCCTACTGGATGAGAGAGTTCTGTAATTTTCATCATAGGTACACTTCAACAAAGAGAGACAAAATTTGAATAAAATCCAGGAAATCACATTTTAGGATTTTTTAAGAATGTATTTGTAATTTATGGTGGAAAAGAAGTATTTGGTCAATAACGTTTCCTGTAAGTCTTCACCAGGTCTGCACACACTGGTAACAGGTATTTTGGTGCCCATTCCTCCATGCAGATCTCCTCTAAAGCAGTCATGTTTTGGGACTGTCGCTGGGCAATGCTTTTTACGGAACTACTCCTTCATTGCCGAGAAGTGTGTTTGGGGTCATTGTCATGTTGGAAGACCCAGCCACATTCCATCTTCAATGCTCTCACTGATGGAAGGAGGTTTTGGCTTATCATCTTCCGATACATGGCCCTGTTCATTCTTCCTTTAACGCAGATCATTCGTCCTGTCGCAGAAAAACAGCCCCAAAGCATGATGTTTCCACCCCCATACTTCACTGTAGGTATGGTGTTCTTGGGATGCAACAACTCAGCATTCCTTCTTCCTCACTTTTTATATTATATTATAGAAATTATAAGATATTCTCACAATCCTCTTTTGGATCATCCATATGGTCTCTGGAACACTTCAGACGGGCCTGGACATGTACTGTCTTATGCAGGGGGATACACCTGGCACTGCAGAATTTGAGTCCCTCTCAGCATAGTGTGTTACGGATGGTAGCCTTTGTTACTTTGGTTCCAGCTCTCTACAGGTCATTCATCATGTAGTTCTGGAATTTCTTCTCACCATTCTCATTATCATTTTGATCCTACGGGATAAGATCTTGCGTGGAGCCACAAATCAAGGGAGATTATCAATGGTCTTGAATGTCTTCCATTTTTTCAAAGTTGCTCCCACAGTTTATTTATTCACACTAACCTGCTTGACTATTGTAGATTCATTCTTCCCAGCCTAGTGCAGGTCTACAATTTTCTTCCTGATGCCCTTCTACAGCTCTTTGGTTTTGGCCTTGGTTGAGTTTGGGTCTGACTGTTTGACACTGTAGATAGGTGTCTTTTATACAAATGATAAGGTCAAACAGGTGCCATTAATACATGTAACAATTGGAGGACAGAAGAGCTTCTTAAAGAAGAAGTTTGTTTGTTTGCTTGCTTGTTTGTGGGTGGCCAAATAATTAGTTTCCATATAGTTTTCACAATTTACAAATGAATTATTTAAAAAGTGGACTCCTGGGGCTGTTTCAAGAATTCACAAAATGTAGGCAAGCATAAAACATTGCAGTCCATCCAGCATGCACCATCACCTCTTCCCAGCATATTAAGAACTGGATAGAAGTCCCTACTGCAGTGCTTTTTGTTGGGGCAACACTGAATGGGTGCCATTTCTGTCTCCAGGACATTGCATGTATTTCTAGCTACTATAATTAATTGTATGAAAAATGTTAAAATTTAAAAAGGTAAAACCTAGAATGCTGATAAAAAGCTGGCCCTGGCTTCTGATACTACACTTTGCACTTTTTAAATAATTCTTTTTTAGAATAACTAAGTTTTTTTGTTGCATGTAATTACCATTCATTTGTGCTGAGTTCTGAAAAAAATATGTTTTTTCAGCTCCCTAATGGCTCCTTAAATGTTTTGTTGTTGCTTAAATTAATTTATTACCACATTAGAAGTAAAACAAATTTAGCAGCAAATTCAACAGTTTCAGTAGACACGCTGCCGACTTGCTTGTCTTTTCTCATGCAACCTGTGCTAGTTGTTTGTAAAGCCTGCTCGATATGAAATTTAAACTCAGCGTGGTCAACACTCTGCCTTTAAATTGTTCATCTCACATTAATATGTGTGAAAAGTTTACTGTACCTTTCACTCATTTTCCTTTACTAGGAATCTGCTTAGTTCAAAGCGCCTGATCTTAGAGATTCGTGACTTGTTTGTTTGTATATATACTCAAGTCAATGCCAATTTAATGTAATCAATCAACAAACCATTACAATCAATTACAACCGAAAAAATATCAAATGAAAACATTTTCTTGAGAAAAAAATTTATGTTTTTAGATTTAGTCATGAAAAACTATAGAATATCAAGCATAATATTTAAAGTACAAGAAATGAATGAAACTCATTCGGTTGAAGTTGATTCATATACTGCATTCAAGACAATTTAGAGATGTATATGCATGTTTCAACAAGACAATGCAAAACCAAATGCTGCACACATTACAAAGGCATGGCTGTACAAGCAGTCCTGGCCTATTCCCAATAGTGAATGTGTGGAGAATTATAAAAGTTGTGAAAATAGTTGTGAGAGAGATTTGTGAATTGCAACAATGACAACAAGCGTATTGTTGCACATACTAACATGTTTGCAAGAAGAACAGGGTACAAAATAACACCTGAAACACTTCATCACTTGGTATCCTCAGTGCCAAAATGTTCTTTAAGTGTGAGACACAATAACAACATTTCAAAGTGGTAAATACAACCTTACAACTTTTTTAGACTGTGCTGAAGGCCTGCAATACAGGAATAGATCTATATTAACAAATGAAATATTGAAATGTAATATATTGGGTTCATACTGTCTGTAATTAAATAAATGTCAAAGTAAAGCTAAGAACAACTGCTTTTTTCTTTCTTTCTTTCTTTTCTGCATTTTAAAATGAATGCTTGTATAATGACTTGCAGAAATGTTGCTGATTTTTTGTATTATAAAATAGGTTTACTTAATAATAATTAAGCTTCCATGTCAGATTTCTGTCAGATTTTCATAAGACCCATGGAACATCCTACTGAGATAACTGTGACTCTGTCCTAATTTGATTAGGTTAATGAAAGGCATGTGGACTGATTCATTAATGAACATAATGGCTACATTATTGAGAAGGTTAAAATATGCAAAATCGAAAAGATTAATAGGCAGAAGTTACAAATCAGGTTTAAGCAGATAGAGATGCACGACTTCTGCTGTTTAGATGATTGTAATTATACAATATAAAGATAAGACAATTCTGTAGAAAAATTGACTTAAATTGATCTGAAGGGATGTGATTTAACTGATTGTATATCCGCCAGAAATTAAACAAAGAGATCAAATCAGAAAGGACCAGCATATATTGTGCTTTGGACATTGGTATGTTGGTCTACTTACTTTACCAGTAAGTACACCAAGACCATTCTGCCTCACCAGTTAAACCATCGGCAGACCAAACCTAACCAGCATAAACCAACTTGGACCAATATGGGACATGGAACTCGTATGGTATTCAGAATTGACCAGCATAGCACAACTGGTCTTTGTTGGTATTTTACCAGAGTAAACAACCAGTGATGCGCACTGACCACTAAAACATTCGCAAATGCAAATCGACTTGTTAAATAAAAGCAATATTTAGAAAAAAAGAGAATCTACCAAAGTTCAGCTTTCATGACAGTCATCAAGATAAAACCTTAGAAACTCACCTGTTAAAATCAGGCAAATAAATTTCACTGAAGTTCGTGCAGGCGGGTAATCCATGACTCCTTCGGAAAGGTTCCTGGAAATGAACTAATCTTCCGCTGCTTTTAATTCACGGGGATTTCGAAACTGTAAGTTTAAGATAAACTATATTGTGAGTTTGAGAGCGTGCACCTTCTCCTCACTGCTCTTTGCTCTCTTTCATTTTTTACGCGGATGCTTCTGCAGTGTATATGCGCTGTCTAATTCTCTCCTCCTTCTTTCTCTCTCTCTCTCTCTCTCTCTCTCTCTCTCTCTCTCTCTCTCTCTCTCTCTCTCTCTCTCTCTCTCTCTC
>JAUZST010008358.1:0-13611 GCA_034779995.1 Parotocinclus haroldoi
AGTCTTGGTTCCTCCCGAGGTTTCTTCCTACCATTTTAGGGAGTTTTTCCTTTCCACTGTCGCCCTAGGTTTGCTCACCTTGTGATTGGCTTTTTAAGATAATGTATTACTGTAAAGCTGCTTTATGACAATGTTACACTGTAAAAAGCGCTATATAAATAAAATTGAATTGAATTCCTGATAATATTATGCCCTTAAAGGTTTTCTTAAGCTTACTATTGATGCTCGTCTTGGACTGTAAGAGCATCGAAATGTAGAACTTTATGTAGAAATGTACAAAATGTTGATTTTTCTTTTTTTTAGTTATCGGAAATAAGGAATACAATTTTATAAAGATTATTTAGGAGGTCAAGTTTTCAAGAATACAATGTTGTTTGTTAAGGGAACAAAAGACCTTTCTTTTTTCTTAAAAGACACTTTGAATCCAATCCCAGATCTCATCATAGCAGGGACGCATTTTGGTGAAAAAGTCAAAAGGGCCTTTATTCATTTCATGTTATTTCTTGTTTCTTACTCAGATGCTCCTTTAAGCAACTGAGCACTGTATGAAGCCTCAAAATGTGAAATCGAAGCCCGAAGACGCCGCGCTGCAGCATGGCCTTATTATCAACATGCTCTTCCACCGTTCCTCTGCTCCTGCAGGTGATTCATCTCACCACGACAGGCACATTAGTGCAAATCGGCCTAAGCGCAGACTCACAGGAAGCCAAACCCATGCAGTGCTGGAGTCAACTTCTAAAACCACTTTTGGTCGATTAGAGGATCTAAAAAAGTCAAAGCTTTAGCTAACAGGCATGCTGTTCAATCACCTACACTACCTGAAGACAGACCTGCTCTACCACTGCCTTATATAGCTACCGTCAATGTACAGACAAAAGTATTGAGACACCACTTAATCTGAATTCAAGAGATTCAGTCATCCCCATTACCACAGGCGTAAAAAAAAACAAAAAAAAACAATCCAGCACGGACAGGTGACTTGCTTTGAACACTTAGGACAGGAATTTGCATCAAATCACAATTATCACACTTGCGGAGGATCTTACCAGTAGCATTTGCCGTTGTTCTCCAGGAGTTTCTCCACCATGTGTTCCACTCTCACAAACCAGCTGGGCACGGCCTTGTAGATCAGCGGTGTGTCCGATCTGTCCAATAATGCAATACATTAAGCAAGTACCCTTAGCAAAAAGGGACAGGTACGCAATCCCCCCGAAATTAGTATGCTCCTCCTCTGAGTGCTTAAGTAAAATCAGAGGACGGAACTCATAGCGAGAGCTGAAGCAGCGTGCTACTTCAAAATGTACATCCTTAAACCTGAAAAAAGGGACAGGGGTAGTTTCGAGCTAGTAACTGGGTATTAAAAACACTAAATAATGACTTTAAACAGGTGATTATAATCATGATTTTGTAGAAAAGCAGTATCCAGGTAAGGCTGAGTGTTTAAGGAGCAAAGCCGATTAGGGGAACTCCAGCTTATCACAAAACGTGTGTGAAAATGAAACGAAAAAGATTTAACAACAAAGTTCCTCACAGAAAGATTGAAAGGGATTTAGATACGTCTCCCTCTACAGTAAAAAATATAATTAAACTATTCAGAATCTGGAGGAATTGCAGTGTATAAAAGGGTACAAGCCTAAACTAAAGCGGGGTGATCGCGCTCTGCTCCCTCAGATGGCACTGCATCAAGAACCGTCATTCATTAAAGAAGCTGATAGATAGAAGCACATGGGTAAGGGATTACTTTATCAAACCTTTATCAAGCTCTACGATACAGACTTGCATTCAGAAATTCCACTTAAGGTTTCTTTTTTGTACAGTAAAGTTTTATGTTAACCAGGTCCTGATGCTCCACCCACTTCTCTGGGCGCAGAGGCATCCAGGATCACCCTGGAAACGAGGATTTTGCTCAGACCAATCAGGATTACAGATTTTTATTTGAAGAAATGGAGGCCGCTTGCTCCGGACCAAAGACAAAAACAAAAGGTCTAATCATGGTATGGGGTCGGGTCAGGGGTCTTGGTAAAGGTCATTTACACTTCTGTGATGCAGCATTAATGCAGAAAAGCACACTGACATTTTAGAGCAACATAAACTGCCTTTAAGACGACACCAAGTTTTCAACAAGACAATGCAAAACTACATGCTGCAAACATTAAAGGTATGGGGGTGGAATAATTCTGGTATCTTCACTGTGGTGTATATAGACACACACACAAGGTAAAACTGGTCACTGTTTAATATGGAAAAAAAAATTTAATAAAAAAAAAAAATAAAAAATAACGTCGTAAGCTATAGAAATAGCTCCTCGACTGAAAACATCCTGTCAAAATTCAACTAAACATAAATAGGAACAAACCTGCCCTGACATGTATAGATTATGAACAATATTTCCGTGTTAACACTAGAGTGGGCCGAGTGGGTTGTTAGTTAAACAGGTTGAGTCTCTAAGCTTTTACAGTGAAATCCAAATATTAAAGCGCTTTCTCAAACTTCCACAACTTCTTAGCCTGCACTCACCTCCAGCAGAACGGGTAGCTGTGCTTAAAACTGCTCACGTTGACCAGACGGCCGTTCTCCTTCAGCCACTTAATGATGTTCTTGTCTGCGTCCTGACAGAGCAAAGCGCAAATACTTAGATGTGCGCAAAAAGAGCACAGAAGGAACTTGGTTAAAAAGCACAGGTCCATTTCACATCACGCTTACTGTGACTTGTAAACACCCGTTTTTTGCCGCAAGTCAATTCATGATTTCAGGCTGAGCGGTTAGCATTAGCAGCGAGCATCCAGAGTTCACCAATAGGGTAAAGTGTCTTGCTTTTACTCTTCACATGACTCACTAAATGACATGAGATTTTAACACTTGATCATAGTTGATCACCTCTTCTATTGATCTTAGATAACTGTTTTTATTGTAAGTGTTAATGTTTATTATACAGTACGGATTGTATTAAACTCATCAGTTCATGATCTATTTAACTTGGATTTATCTGAACATTTCACCATCATATATCAGGGAGCTCCTGTACAATACAACCCCATAAATGCATAGAATGCCTTATACAGGGGGGATTTATGGGGATCTGGAATGGATTCATTCAATTTACATTATTCCTTTTTGGAACTGGTCATTTTCGGCACTCAGTGCGCCTTCTGGAACAAATTAAAGACAAGAGCCAAGGTAAAACTGTACTGACTCAAAAAAAACTGCAGTGTTTCAAAATCAGTGACTCAACAGTTAATTAATATTTAATATATTATGAATATAAATATTATTAATATAAAAAATATTAAGATAAACATTTAAATAAAGAAATAAAAAAACAAGAATTCTAAAACTACACACCACACCATGTGGTGATCAGTGTGCTGTGTAGTTTTAGAATTCTTATTTTTTATTTCTTTATTTAAATGTTTATCTTATTTTTACTTTCTATTCCATTTCCTAAATCATATCGGAGTCTCTCCGCCATTATTCGCATGCTGTGTTTAATTTCAGGGTTACCTAGATAAACAAAATGGCATGAGCTTTATAAATAGGTTGAATTTCAGTCATTTTGACTAGCCAATAAACGATATATCGAGCCGATTAATGCCATTTTGAGGTAATCAGCATTGATCGTCTGTGTTCAAGAGACTGATTTTCGCAAAGTCTGTGTACGGACAACAAACACAGAGACTTATAAACTCATATGTTCACAAACTGGGACTGCCAAGAGACTGAAAACAAAGAGCTGATGAGAGAACATTCAGTTAATAAGATGAAAACTTCTCTGAACTGCGATTAAAACAAAAGGATGCTGCTACCATGTGAACTGATTATATTTTGTAAGTATTTGCATGTTTCAATTTTTCTCCCAGAAACAAGATGATGCCGTTATCTAGTAAGAAATGCTGTTGCTAAGTACAAAAATACTCTATTGATTTATTTTTTATATATAGAAAAGACAGCGACTGTGCATTCATGGCTTAAATAAATGTTAATTTAAGCTCAACCAATGTCTCACATTATTATTATTATAACTAAAAAAAGAATTGTGATGAATTGAGATATCTGCATTATACACTGCTCACAAAAATTAGGGTATACGGTGGGGTGCGAAAGTTTAGACAGCCTTGTTAATTTTCCTGATTTACCTTTATAAATCATTGATTGTTTGGATTTAATTGAATTGGATAAAATTCAGTTAAATATATCATATAGGGGACAAACTGACATTTGAGAAGGGAAATGAAGTTTATATGATTTACAGAAAGTGTGCAATAATTGGCTAAACAAAATTAGGCATGGGCATCAATTTGGGCACTGTTGTCATTTTATTGATTTCAAAACCTTTAAAACTAATTATTGGAACTCATTTGGTAAGTTCAGTGACCCTTGACCTCCATACACAGGTGACGCCAATTATGAGAAAGGGTATTTAAGGGGGTACGTTTTTCTCCTCTCTGTATCTTCTCTGAAGAGTCGCAGCATGGGAGTCTCAAAACAACTTTCAAACCTGAATTTGACCTGAAAACAAAGACTGTTCACCGTCATGGTTTAGGGGAAGGATACAGAAAGCTATCTCAGAGATTTCAGCTTTCAGTCTCCACTGTGAGAAATATTGTGAGAAAATGAAAGACCACAGGCACAGTTCAAGTCAAGGCTCCAAGTGGCATACCAAGAAAAATCTCGAATAAACAGAAGCGAAGGATGTTGAGAACAGTCAAAGTCAACCCACAGACCAGCACCAAAGACCTACAACATCGTCAAAAAATTTGGTGGTGGTTCCATCATGCTGCGGGGCTGCATGATGCAACCACTATGTGCACTGCACTGTGTGGCCAGTACAGGGTCTGGGAATCTTGTTAATGTTGAGGGACACATGGATTCCAATCAATATCAGCAGATTTTGGAGACCAATGTCCAGGAATCAGTGACAAAGCTGAAGCTGCGCCGGGGCTGGATCTTCCAATAAGACAACGACCCTAAACACTGCTCAAAATCTACTAAGGCATTCATGCAGAGGAACAAGTACAATGTTCTGGAATGGCCATCTCAGTCCCCAGACCTGAAGATTATTGAAAATCTGTGGTGTCACTTGAAGAGAGACATCCGTGCTCGGAAACCATCAAACCTGACTGAACTAGAGATGTTTTGTAAAGAAGAATGGTCTAAAATACCTTCAGCTACAATCCAGACTCTCATTAGAAGCTATAGGAAGCATTTAGAGGCTGTTATTTCTACGAAAGGAGGATCTACTAAATATTGATATTTTTTGGTGCCCAAATTTATACATATGCCTAATTTTGTTTAGACAATTATTGCACAATTTCCGTAAATCATATACACTTTATTTCACTTCTCAAATTTCACTGTGTTTGTCCCCTGATAAACGATATATTTAACTGATTTTTTTTTATCCAAACAATCAATGATTTATAAAGGTAAATTAGGAAAATTAACAAGGCTGCCCAACCTTTCGCATCTCACTGTATCTGCAGAGAACCACGGACACGCAACGACCCAAGCTTTGTCTCTTTAGCAGGACCCCAAGCCTATTTGAAGTTGGAACAACCAGCCAAGCGACAAGCAAAAAGCTCTGTCTACACCCATAAGACAGAAGTCTCTCTAGATGACACATGTCAAGTAAATGGTTCAAGCAGTGCTATGGAGGATGTTGACAAGAAATGTCCCCTTCTTAAAAAACACATCCCCTGACATAATGTAGAGGGTTCAGGAACAAGCCATTAGCATAGTACAAAGCTTTCTTGATAGAAAGTGGCATTTGCTTTAGATGTTGTGCCACAGTCACCCATCTAGCCAGGAACTGCAAGATAATGACAAAGTTAACCTGTCTATTGAGAATAGACTCTCCATGGACATCATGGAAAGAGAAATGTAAATAGATAATAGTAACAGCTGGGTGGCACCTCTTCATCATGCCAGAAGCTCACCAATAATAGAGATTAGGCATTGAGACGCCTCAACTCTCTCATTTCTTTGCCTTCATAAAGAAGCCATCATGTGTAGGGAATGCGGCAGTGCTGCTCATGTCTCGGCCACCTTCCTTCAACCACCCTCCTCCAGAGCATGCCGGGGAGGGAGAAATAGTCCCTTCAAAATAACTAGGCTCAAACGGAGCAAATAAAATAAGAGGGGAAAGAGTTGGAAAACAAGTCGCCCAATGCGAGAGGTCGAAAAAAAAGAAAAGTAAACACGAAAGCTTCTCATAAACTTATAGCGTGAAGCAGGCGGGGAGTAGAGTGGAGATCCTGATTGAATCTACTCTCGCAGCCTCTGCTGGAAAGCCAAGCAGCGCATAGTACAGCTCCCAGTCAGTGTGTTCAGCAGCACGGCAGGGAACGAGGCAGCAAAGTGGCAAATCAGCGGGCATCTCAGGCTCAATCTGTGTAGGAAGAGAGAAGGAAGCGGCGTATTGCCTGGTATAGAGAAAGAGTTGGCGGAAATTGGGAGGGAAAAGAGATATACGGTTAGTCCGCTATCATGGTCGAGACGTCATGCCCTCTTGCTCTATTGAGAGTGGCTTTTATGCTGGTTTAGATGACATGTGAAATGAACTGCAGATGGCCACATCACCCTCCCCGTGAGTGTGCCGTTTGAGGACACCGCCTCTTCATTACGTGGCGGAACGCACTGTCCTGTTCCTTGGTGCTGAAGGTCTGTGGGGAGTGTCTGACAGTGCTGGGCTATGGTGAGGGCTATAATGAGAACTGTGATGAGAGCTGTGATGGGACGAAGAGGAGCCGGCACGCATGACACAGGACTGAAATACCAAACCCTGATGCAGCATATGGACATTCTCACTTAAAGCCCATTGCTCACTGCACCCCTCCTCTCGACCCGGAAGCTAAGATCCTTCTCTTCTTGGGTCGTGATATCTTTTAGGTTCACAAGGTGGGAGAAAGACGGAATAGATCCAATAACACACCTTACACCCAGTGGCTTGACCTGGGTTGGTTCCTAGAAGAAGACATTTGCCTATGGCCAATACACAAGCCTGCAGTTGTGAGTTCTTACCATACTCACATACTCGAAAGTGGGCGTCCTACCCTTTTTCCTCCATGTCCTAATCAATTTCTCATTAAGGATAAGTTTGGTGACAGTTTCTTTAGTCTGTGACACCCCTAATGATTATACAATATTAAGCACCATCTTAGAGGTCAGAAAATGATGACAAGGTCTGTCTATTAAGAATAGACTCTCCATGGACATCATGTAAAGAGAAATGTAAATAGAAGATAGTAACATCTAGGTGGCACCTCTTCCTTTTAAGACACCATGCCAGCAGCTCCCAATAATAGAGATTAGGCATTGAGGCGCCCCAACTCTATCATTTCTTTGCCTTCATAAGGAACATCCTTGACCGTGAACATGTTGAGGTAGCTCCTCCAATGTTAGATGGCCAGGAGTGTTGGTACTTATCTATTTTTGGAGTACACCATCCACAGAAGCCTGGTCAGATTAGCGTCATCTTTGGCTCCAGTGCACAAAAACAAGGTATCTCTCTGAATTCAATTCTTCTAACTGGACCTGACCTGAACAAGTCTCCTTGGAGTTTTATTGTGTTTCCGTCAAGAACTAGTGGCTGTCACTGCAGATGTTCCACAGTTTCGTGAGAGTGGAAGAAGGAGATTTCCTTAGCTTTTTCTGGTTCAAGGACAGTGACTGCAGCAAGGAGATAATTGAATATCGAATGAGAGTACATGTCTTTGGGAACAGTCCATCTCCTGCTGTGGGTATTTACGGTCTCCGACATGCAGCTAAACATGGTGATAATAAGTATTATCAGAATATTCTAGCCAGCTTAAAACTGACGCTTCACAAGCTTGTGTTTAACAGTGAAGAAGTAACAGAAACATCCCCCACAGAGGACTGTGCAAAAGGACTTAAGGGCTTTAATATGGGGGTTGATTCTGTTCCCATCCAACGCAGCCTTGGACAGCCTTGCAGCTACACCAGTTACCACTGAAGAAAAGGTCTTGTTGAGATAGTTGTCAAGGGAGGCTCTGGACTGGGATTCTCCTCTTTCTGAGAATAAAACGGAAGAATGGAAGAGAGGCAGAGTGGTACTAGGGTATATTTACAACCAGACAAAAGAGTGCTTCCTATCCGGAAGGGATAATCCTGAAGAACATGCCACTTGCTCTGTACCAGCAGCTTTGCTGAGCTCCACAACATGGCTCACAGGACCAGCTTTCCTGACAAAAGTTGAAGAACCATCTCTGAAAAAGGAGACATTTGACCTTATTGATCCGGACACAAATGAGGAAGTCTGCTCTCTTGACACTACTATCTAATGAAAGGTTCCATCTCGGATCGCTTCGAATTATTTTCTTCATGGAAGTCACTATTGAAAGCTATTGCTTCCCTCATACACATTTCCCAGTCATACAAAGCGTCAGAAAGCCAAAGGACATACTGCAGATCATGGCCCTACTGCATAAGTCCACACACAGTCGAGGAGCTGTCACAAACAGAAGCAGTCATTATTAAGTGTGTGTAGCAGGAAGCATACGAAGAGAAACTTGAGTGTATTGTTAATGGGAAAGATGTGCCAAAGAACAGTGTCCTGAAAAAAACTGAACCCTTATCAGGATGACAAAGGCCTTCTCAGGATAGGGGGTCTACTTAAACACTGTGCTTTAGACTTCAAAGAGACGTTTCCTGTGATTATTCCAGGGAGCAATCATATAGCAAAACGTCTTGTGGAGCACTACCACAGTCAAGTCAAGCATCAAGGTCGTGTATTCACAGAAGCTGCTGTTCGCTCTGCAGGGTACTGGATCACAGGTGTTCGGAGGCTCATTAACAACATTATTTACAAATGTGTGACATGTAAAAGGCTCCATGGAAAAGCCACTGGACTACCATTTACATACATTGGACTGGATGTCTACTTGTCTGCCCAGGAATCAATGCAAAGTTGCAAGGAGCTGTCCTTTTTCGCCAAAAAGAAGAATCAAACGCCCAGAGGAGACGAAGAGGGCCTAATGAATCCAGCCACCAGGCAATCTGGCATGTAATCCTCCATAGTCCCCCTCTCTCTGCGGGAGAGCAGGTTGTGCTGACATGGAGCCTTTTTTAAGCAGGCACAGCGAAGGAGAGGCAGCTCTGATGACTGACTTTGAAAGGGGATGCATAATTGGACTGAGAGAGGCAGGATGATCATTTCAACAGTCAGTCATTCTGATCTAGCTGTTAGGAGGGGTTGGGAGGAGCACATGGCGACCAGGTTCCGGTCAGCCCAGACAGACCATTAGTACAGAGGATTGTCTTATCCACTAACAAGCAGTGCCCACAATTTCTTTGTCTACCAACACGCTTGAGCAGCTTCCACAGTTTGACTGTCAACCATCTAGACAAAGTTGGCACCTTCAGTACACACCCATGTTTCTGCATGGGCAAATTCTGGCACTTCACATAAGGAATATTTGTTGTTGTTACGACATCCATTACATGTCATTACCAGCCAGCCACTGTAACTTTTGTTTGCAGTGTCATGAAAAAGTCACCTGGACTAAAGTTGTACCACAGTAGTGGAACTATAGTGTCAGTAGCAACAAATCCAGGCTTACTAGCTGTCTTTAGTATTTCAGTCCATAGTGGTCTCCATCTTCTCTCATTTTACCTGTCCTAATGCTATGATTTACAATGTGTAAATTATGTTATTTACAGGCATGCGTCACTTAATGGCCACACCATGTTGAGATACTGTACGTTGTGATACCGATACATACATACATACATTCCTCACTTATATACTTATCACTCACTTATCACTTATTCAACTTGAGTTGGAGGGGATCAGAGAGTAATTGTAATGCTCCCGAGGGATCGCAGACAAATGTAGTTGCTTGAAAACAGACTGGCATTTATTACACAGATGGCAGGCAAATATCAGAGTCAAAAATTACAGGTCGAGGTCCAGAAACGAGGAAAGAACCAAATGACTTAGCGGTGAGAAAAAGGTGAAATGTGACCTGCAAACACCATATGTATTGACAAACACGATCTAAAACAAGTCACCAATTTCAAGTACCTCCACTGACTTGTCTTGCCAGATGGTGAGCCCTTCTCCACAAGTCAACATGAGACCTGGCTAAAGAAACTATAGGTCTTCTCTGTGCTCGTAAGATTTCCCAATGCGTTCACTTCATAATAACTTCATTAATGACAAGAACTGATACAGGAAGCATGCTGTGGTATAGCCATGTCATACGCAGCAATTAGCAAACTGTGGCCAAGTAAGCATACCTCTGCTTTCCTCCAAAAGACAAACAGCCACCTGGGAGACTGAAGAAGTGGTGGTTAGACTTCGTGAATGAGGACATAAATTCGACACCACACTTGAAGACACTTTGAAACAGAAATACAAGAAATCAAGGACGATGTGCCGGAAAGCAGACTCTGTATTGGCGAGGAATAACAGCTTGTACTGTTATTGACTAAGGTGTGGGTGCACTCCGGCTTACCTCTTTGTCTGCTGATCAGCCTGACACATAATAATTTAAAAAACATTTAATAAATCTTTCAGCACAAGACACAGCTCATTACAGCTCTATTTGTGATCATATTTCTGACATGGTAATATATAGGTTATGTATGGAAATAACTTTAATAATAAAAATAATAACCTTATTGGAAGATTGGTATGCATGCGATTGGACCGTGTCCAAATGGAAGTCATGCATCAAATGTCTGTACTAAATGTTGATGCTCCTGTAGAATCTTGTAAGGAACTTTCCATGCTATATTCTGCATGGTTCACCCAAAAAACACTAAAGGCCTGCATCTTGAATGCTATTAAAACTATACTTACTGCGCTCCTCTAACTCTGGTCCGAACAATTACATAACTATGTGGATGGTGTAAATGCTACCTTCTCTGCTTACTTTTTTTCCATTATTAATGGTAGTGGTTCTAGGTCAAAACTCTTTTCAGAACCATAAATAAACTTTTTCAACCACCGACATCTTACAATCCACTCACTAGCTCCCTTAATCATAGCCACGACTATTTTCATGGAGACAATCAGCAAAGTCTATTTACATTTCTGAACTTCTGCATTCTCTTCCTTCTCCAGTGTTTCCTTGCCCCTGTACTTTGATTTTTTTGCCTAACTTCACCACTGCTGACTCTTCTGCTTTCAGTAGCCGTGTGTGTAATGCAAATACGAGTCATTTAACCTGCCTAATTCTTATCAATTTTGGGTAGCTATTGACATGATCATGAGACTCGTCTTATTTTTCCCAGTAATACAGATGTTTCACTACTTAGTATTGTTCATTTTTTCCTTCTTCTATAGCTTTATATTATTTTTGGTACTATAGTGATAGGTCAAGTTTTCCAGTGGGAAGGTGGTCATGTCAGGAATTGTGGAGCATATCAAATAAGACTAGAACTGGCTCAGAAGTTGATAGCCATAATCTTGCAATACATCGTGTGGTTCAAAAGTTGAACATTCAAAACAGAAATGCAAAAACGTTTGTTGTTCATCACAGGTAACTGAAGCTGTAATTGATGATTCTAATGTCTGGGAAATTCAGCTGCGGTATCATAGGTGCAGACTTCAACAATCTGACACCCAGAAAGAACAAGAATTTTACACAACACTGTTGCATCCACAGCACTAAGCAGGCTATGAGAGAGTGAGGGTCAACCAAATAGGTCTGCCATAACACCCATGAATAATTTCTGATAGTTATCCAATTACTGCACAGCAATATGCAAAGCACTATAGATCACACTGTCAGTGGACACAACACAGCCCTCCCCCGAATATGGTTGACTCCAAACCCATAAGGTCCAAATCACTATGGCAGCAGTACCAAAGTAATAATGATAAAAGTAATAACGATAACCACAGCAAAGCGTGAGGCCAAAGGTTCAGCATTTAAACATACCTAGCAGCAGCAGTAGCTAAAGCTGCAGTCAGTCTATACCAAGAAAGTTCCAAATCAAGCACCAAATCAAGCACCAGATCACATAAAAATCACTAAACAGGACATCTTCAAACCCACATTACGATTTGATGTGGTAGAATAAAACAATAAACCATAGAAAAAGAAAAAGAACAAAAGCAGGGAAAACAGCAGCTGGCAACCACTGGAGCTGTAGCCCTCACATTCATCCGAGTTGGATACCAACTTCACCCATGGACAGGAGAGCAGCTTTAAACATCTACTAACAACACATTAACATACAGAAAATATAATTAGACACGATATAAGACCCATTTCACTCTATTTAAGGCATATTTAAAATTAGATTCTACACATGGCCCAAAAGAATTAATCTAAAATCTACACAAAGCTAGAGCAGCACTTCCAAAGAGCTAAAAGAGCAGTTTAAGAGAAACAGAGCTATCATAAAGCAACAGAAACGATTCTAATTGACTAAAAGAGCCATCTATGACAAAATTAGCACACGGAACCTTGAATAATGAAAAACATCCCTGAGAATAACCACTCGATCTTAGGCAGAAGTGATAGAAGTAGATGCGTTGCTTAACCTAGCGCGCCTCGTGTTACACTGTCCGGCAAGTGTGCAGCCTGCTGCTGCTATTTCAGCCACCTACAGTCGTTTCAACGCTGAACATCCTACACACGTTGCTGCTTGCGCTAGCTTAGCCACTCCAACTCCATACTGCTTAGGGTCCCACAGGTCTCTTTCTAAGTGCCTGCCTGCAAAACCACGAGAAACTGGCTCACCAGATGCCGACGTCATTCAGTCAGTGACATCACTCCCATCCGCACCCAAAAACAATAATAGCCTCTCAATATAACGGCTACACAACTTTAAAAATACATTCCTAGCGTTAATGTGCTTGTATTAGTGTCTATGTGTTACTTTAGAATAAGTAGATATGTATGTGGCCATCTTTTCGGATAGAAAACAATTGTATATGTACAGATATTGCCTGCTTGATTTTATGAATCTCTTCACTTCCTGAATTTTCATCTCAGGACCCATACCGACAACGCATTTTTAAATACCAGCTCTTTTCTTTAAACACCTGGATAAACTCTGCATGTGTATGTGCATGTAAAAAGATGCACTGAAGCACTTCCCAAGGTTAATCATAATTATAGAAGCAAATGGAACTTTGGTGATATATGTTTTGTCCTGTAAGACCCATGTTTGATACAACTGATCAATAAATTCTTGCTTGATTGGCTGCAACGCTAGGTGGGATTCACTGGCCAAGTTTTAGATTGATTTTGATTATTTGCTGATCAAGTGGTAAAAATAAAAGGAAGGTGATAGCCTGGCTTGTTTGTATAACCGTATATTTGACTCCAAGCAGATTCAATGTAGTAGTGCATTCTTCTTTGAATATGTTTAAATGCAATTTAAATGATCATAATTTTAATGATAAATTGTCATATGAAATTTATATAGGCACCATAGAGACTTTATCAGTTTGTTTGAGGATATGTTTTTTAGCATTGCAACAACATTGTAACGATGTTAATAGTACTTAGTAATAGTAAAAGTACTTTTCCCTGTACGGGTACGAAGTATTGATTGTTTGCCATCATACCGAGCGTTTATCCTAGTGATACCTTCCTTGTTCCAGCTTCTGCTTATATCAGTGTTCTCAGTGTTTTC
>JAUZST010008359.1:0-13611 GCA_034779995.1 Parotocinclus haroldoi
TCATATTTTCATCATAATTTTCATGATTTCAATATTTTGCGCATAATACTGGACCTAATTTTGTTTCAGTTATTTATTGCTTAATTAGTACTGAACTGGGTGCTGCCTATGTGAAATGGGATAGAATGGGATCTTTTGTTTTTATGTCAGATAAGGAAAGTTTATCAGAAAGTTTATTGTGAGCAGTTGATTTATGTTATATTCATGTTCAGATGTTTTAGATTTAATATATAATATATATAATAATATATTTTATACAAGAAAATAATCTTTTTTGCAATAGGAATTGACATATTTAGCTTGTAATGTTCCACAAACTTGATCAGGATTTTAAATAAAACTTAGCATTTCCCTTGATTTTCTTCAATTAAATTTGATTAAATTCAAATTTTTGTGGAAAAGTAAACAACATTTTTGTTTAACAATTAGAAACTTGTACAACAATGACTTTCCAGCTTAAAGACCAGGCTAATGGACCCTCACCTGACACCATGTGTAGTGGTTTTAATTACTTCAGAATACAGCAGCCTGTACCATGGGGATTTTAGAAGGACTTGCAAGCCTATGTGGTGGAGTTAATGAGTACAGTTTTTGAACATATATGCTAGTTTATAATTTAGCCTTGTCCTCCGAACAAAAATAAAGGTATGTTTTAAAAATGTGTTAATGTGCAAAGTGTAAATTATAGCATGACATATTTTAGGAAACAAATTAGTTTGACATAATGACATAAAAATTTAAGTAAGAGGACACTTAAATAGTGGACTACATTAAGTAAAACAATAAAGCTAAGTCATAGCTTCATCAAAATCCCAAACATTCAAATGATTCACTATGTTAGAAGATAAAGGGAGCTGTGCAAGGTTTGTCTGGTCTTTCTACCATGTTGACCATCCAGTTGACCGCAGTGGGAGATTTATTAAGACTGACCTGTGAGCTCTGAAAGCCACACAGGCCACAAGAATGGCAGCCCGTTACATCTTCATTAACAAGAAACATTTCTATTGATTTCTTCTTTCCAGCGTTTCGAGTTACACATAAGAAATATGTATGGCAGCGTTAAATGAGTTATCTTGACCTGATTTGTATCGAGCAATGTCTTTATGGTATTATCTATGGCATCGGTTAGTCAGTGGGTGTCAAAACTGTTTGACTGTAATGGGATAATGCACAGATATAAGCTTGAAGGGCCTGAGACACATGAGATGTTGCAATTGAATTGTATCCTCAAAAGCAATAGGTCAGGTGAGTGTGGGTATAAGAATAAAGGAGAAAAGGGCAACATGGTCTTGTGATTGCAAATGAATTGCCTCGCTTAACTTAAAATATAAAGTCATCCGTAGTTAAGGTTAGTTTTGGGATGGGTTCAGGAGTGTTTCTTGTGACTTCAATCATAAAAAACAAAAGAAATACAACTTCAGTGATTAGTGAGTTTTGAATTTTACAAGGACTGTACAAAGACCTTGAACATAATGAAGATGGAGAAGCGATTATCACTCCTGTACACATCTGTAACCCTAATAGCACATTAAGCAAACACTGGCTAGCACCATGTACGTGAACCCTTCTCCACATCTAAAGTGATCAGATCTAAAACAAAGTTGTTGCACTAAAAATGACTGATGAGAACAGTAACATGGTTGTGCAGTATGATCACAGTGCTTTTGATTTACCTTTCATTCCTTTATCACATGTGTATCCACACCTGTCAAGATCTTTTACAGGGCACATTAGTTAGTAATTATGTGTAACGACTGCTTTGATAATGATTTTTTATAATTGTAGAAGAGCTATGCAGAAAGAGTGCACAGTAAGTCAGGTACCATGCATGAAGTAGCTTGGCTACCTGTAGAAAAAATAGGAAATTCATCTCCTGTTATTGAGTAGACTGTGTATATCTTATTTGCCAATTTGTTAACCAACTTGTTGTTTGAAGACTTTTTAACCTGTGTTCAAGGAACAATGACTGTGTAATCTTTCTTACACATTTTTGGACCCCAAAAGGAGCAATGGCTGGCGTTATGAGTTACCGTAGCTGGTTTAGGAAAGACGATAGTACTGACTCTAATGTTGATGGATGCGTACAGCAGTCACTGTAAGCATCCATCTTTGCTGGCAGTGTGTCAGGCCCAGTACAAGGCACCCCGCCAGTCAGAAGCAATAAACCTTCACATTCAGCTTCATTGGGCCAGATTTAAAATCAAAACGTCCCTGACATGCCTTCCAAATCCAATCAGAGGTCAATAGCTTGGATGATTGATTGACTTCAAATCCAATTGTATCTCTGCATGCCTGTGCTTGGAATCCTATTAGGGATTGGCATTGGCAGGGCTTGTCTTGGGATCCCCTGAAAAGGGGAGATGTTTGCCTGGCAGCTCCCTGCAGTTATTTTATTATGGCTAATAACTTAAAGAGTACTGTTTGGAACATTCTTATTATAACTGATTAATCAACATATGCATGAAAATCCCAATACTTATCATACAAAACAATAACAATAAAACACGACAATAGCAGCTTAAAACATATACAGTTCGGGAAACAGGATCAAGGAAGATTCATTTATTTGTGTATTTAACATTGCTTAAAATAATTGAGTCGTTATTTATTTCCTTATACATAACATCCCTTTACAAAATCTTTGATGTTATAAGCAGTAACATCACACATAAAAATATCTAAGTTGTCAGATAAAGCTGCTTGTGTGTCAGGCCACTAAGGTTCAGGTTTATTTCCTAATACCAATGAAAACCTAGCTTATGGAGGTAATACCTGGAAACAAGATTGCAGGCCTATGCAGTGTGCTTACAACACATGAATTTAAGGCAGCATTATTGCAAAACAGTGATAAGATTTTTAAGGTTCTTAGCAAGGAGCTACATTATCTCTACTTGTTCATGACATAATTTTCAAGCAATAAATTGAAGTGCCCTAAAGCTGTGTATTAGGGGTGATTATCAGAGATAGCTGAGAACCTTCATAAATTTGCTACAGATAATTCAAAATCCAATTAAAGTTCAAATATTATGAGAAAAAAGATCAACACAACACACAACTTGAAAACTTGACACATTACAAGTGTAGCACAGCTCACACTAGCTTTTAGCAGCTAATGTGAGAAAATGAACAAGTTAAAAAGATTCATTACTGTAGTTAATAACTAACAGGGTCCTATCCTATTGGCAGTTTTCTCCGCCTGTGTTACCTGTAATAAAGATAACTCATTCAGTAACTGCAGTCCATAGGTTGACTGAAAATACAAAGTGTACAGGGAATCACAGATTGTTGTCCATTCAGATGGGAGAAGAGGCGAGAAAAAGAGCAACACTGGTTTTCATATGCATTGTAAGGTAAGCAGCAAATAATGAATCTGCAGACTTTGCCTGAAATCATAACTAAAAGTAAAGTTATTTTAAATATTTTCCATTTGCAAAAGTTCGGGTAAGCTCCTGCGTGATCTACCAGTGTCTCAGAGGCTTGAGAAATGAAACTGTTAAATATTACCGCATGTTCCCTGAATAAATTTCTTAGTTTAGGGAACAAAAACCACGAGTTTCAAATGGGGTGCCCAAACGTTTCAGTTGTTTAAGACTATTGAAGTAAATTAGATGACAGAGATTTGATCACTTTTATCACTTTAAATGCTATATTTTAATACATTTATATACACTGTAATAAGACAGCAGAGACAAATTCGATGGGAAAACTTTAGCCCTGATAGACAACTCTGCATCAAGGCACAATAGGATTACACAAAACATAAGAGGTCTCGTTGCCCTAGACAGTGTACATGAGCCAAATCCAATAAAGTAAGCACCCCAAGAAGACAGCCTAAAAGGTTTGTACTAATCTTGTGAATTTAACAGGTCGAGAGAATGACTGTAATTAGCTAGCAATTAACAAAGTGCTTCTAAGTAATATGAGACACACTATGAGCATGAATAGACAGTGCGCTCTGTGTAACAGTATCAAAGCATGGAAATGTGTACGGCAGAGTATTGACAAGTGAGAGAGTGAATGAGTGAGTGAAATGCTGAATTAAGAGAATGTGAAAGACATCAACCTATATCAAGAAATCTAAAAATGTACAATGGAAATTGTTTAATTAAATGTAGAAATGTTTAAAAATGAGTACTAGCTGCAGCGTTCACTCGATCTTATGTACTTCACCTTATGTAAGCCACACTCTCTCTTAAACAGGAGCAATTACTTGTGCGACACATTAATAATTAATCCATGTGAGTAGTTAATTATTCATGTTAATTGCTGATTTAAGTTTCCTTCCGTCAACACGGGGGGGGGGGGGGGTGTTTAAGTAAGTTGAACAACTAGAGGTAAGGTCAAACAACCAAGCTGTAACAATGGCAGACTTTTCAGTAATGTATACCTGCTCTGTTAAATAGGTGGCAATACTGACAGAAGAAATGTAAATTTAAAAAAATATGTACATTTGAAAATTTATTTGTGTTTTTCTTTACCTATGTATTTATTTATTTAATGTATAAAGAAGATAAAAAAAATAAATATCTTCTCCAGCTTAAATAAGACTATGGCCATTCAGAGGATGCTCAACTATGCAGAATATCTGGCCTCCTGCTGTCAGTAACAAGGATTCATCCTGTTGTTAAACACAAATTCAACAGGAAATCTGTGTTACTGTCAGTAAAGGATCAGTGACGTTCAGTGGAAACTGTAATGCATCTAACGAAGGAAGCATGAAGAATATTCCTATATGCTTATTTTAGAGTCTCAGGTAAGGAAATGTTTCCAGTGAAACACACACACACACACACAGTTATGGTATATATAATACACACAGTGTGTGTATTATAATTATTTGAAACATATAATCAATCTTGCTGTTTACCAACCTGTGCAAAATGGAAACAATTTTTGTTTATTATCTTGTATTATGAATCTTTTTTTTTAGTTCACTCGCCATGCAGTTTGCCTACAGTTTCTCTTTCACCCTTGCCTTTGGTCTCACATCACTAGTTTGTGGACAGGGTCAGTCAAGGAAAGGAGGGACTATGGGGGAGTGTTTTGTTTACCTGTCATGGCCTGCCTGCTTCTGTTCTTCATCATCACCCCCTTGGGACCTACGGCTCTTGCCTTTTGCCACGTTTCTGTGATAACAGTCTCAGGCTGCCTGTTTGCAATACCAGCGGGAGTCTCAGGAGGCTTTCAATTAGCTGGCAAAATAACATTCTATGCCAAGAATGCTGTGGAACGGAACGAAATAATTTTCTTCTGTATAAGAATGAGTGCACTGCAAGAACATCTCTAAACAAAGATTAGTAGAAATAGAAAATGTACATATAGATAGCAACCTAATCCTATTAAATTAATAATGCATAACGTTTGTTCAAAAGTTTTTACAGCTCTGTATGTTTTATAAAAGTTATTTTCAGTTAAAATCTATGCCCAGTAATGTGCAGTTCCTGTAAAGCAACCATAAAACAGGAAACACTTTAGCTGTTATAATAATGTAATAACTAAATAACTTTTAGAAACTAGTATCTCTAGAAATCTCTAGATCAAACGCTTGTAAAAGCTAACACTCCTCAACTAAGTTATCAGAACCTACTTGCTTTCAGAAAATACTCTATGCATGCCACACATCTTTACTGTACTGGGTATGTCAGAGAGAGATTTCAGAGGCATTCCTGTTTGTGGGGACCATGTAAACAGAACAGGAAATGTGAAACAGTGGGTTTAGTAATATAAAGTAATATAAATTATATCCTTTTCCATCATAACACAGTTCTAGAAATAGTCACTCTCAATCAAGCAAGCAAACACATTTATTTTCTTTATTAGTCAGTGGGAAAGGCATGGAAGAAAACCTGCAGGTGTGTGAAAAGCTTGAAAACTATGTGGTGTCCTTCACTGCAACAGCTACCACTACCAGCTGTGTGACTGACTGGCATCCACTCACACTTCCATGTTCAGACAGCCACTTTTCCGTGCAGCTGTGCTTATCGTTTAATTAGTTTATGTAGTGTTTTCACACACAAACACACACCCACACACACACACACACACACGTGTTTCAATATCAAACCTAGGGACCTTCCATACATATAATGATTGTTGTAGCTAAGTAATGCTACACCTATCTCTGACCCTTACTTTAAACTCAGTATACTAAAGTAATCCAAAATAAACTGTATTGTGCATTTATTTATTGTAGATTTCCTTGTACTAGACGTTTGCCTTCAGCCTGGATACTAATACAACCCCAAATCTTGAGGTGGTAAAGAAAGTACACAAAAAACATTTGCTTTGATTTTTATTTCATTGAAGTCAGTATGAACCCAATATACTTCATGTTTTGTCTAGTAAACGTATATTCATTTGTTAATAGCACATTCAAAAAGTTAGGATATGGGCGATTTCTGATTAGTTACTGTAAGAAAATAAATAAAAAATAATAAGTATGTGACTAATTCCGGTTTCCTCCCACAGTCCAAAGACGTGTGTTAGAATAAATGGTGTCTCTAAAGTGACCCTTGTGTGTGACTGTGTGTGTGTGTGTGTGTGTGTGGTTGTTCTTGCCCTTGTGCCCAGAGTTGCCGGGTGAGCACCGGCTGGCTCACAACCTCGTGTGGATTAAGCAAAAGATAATGAATGGATGGATAGAATAATTATGTGATTTCAGACAGGTAGTCAGATTCGGAACGAAAGCAGTATCGACCTTACAGAACAAAGATGTGCAAGTGTGGAAGTATATTAGATCTCTGCCAGTGGCACTGATGCAACCTCATACCTTGACAGACCATGGCTTTTGGATTGTTTCTTATCCAGAGCACACAACATGGATTTATTTCAAAAAAGGATAAAATACCGATATTCACTTTTACCACAAGTACTCTGTGTGAAAGCGTTTTTCCCAGAGGAGGGAGAAAGTTACAGTCCTGTGCCATGACCTGTGCACGGCAAGACGAAATCCTCACAGAAATAACTTGAGTAGAGAAACATCTTAGTGTGTGAGATGAAACAGAAACTGTGTACTTATGATTAAAAGCAGAGTGTAATTAACAACCCATGATGCCATGTGTACCATGAGAAGTATGACATGTTGTTTGTTTAGTTTTTAACATTATGAATTACCTTTTGGTTTAATTTGGTATAGCAAAGTCACAGCAGGAACTTAATTCTCATGGTGTCAAGAAGGGCTGCCACAATTAGTTGACTAGTCACGATTATGTCGACTAATAAAGTCGACGACTAATTTAATAATCGATGCGGGTTTTTTTTTATTTATATAGCGCTTTTACAACGTAGCATTGTCTCAAAGCAGCTTTACAGTAATACATTAGCTAAAAAGCCAATCCCAAGTTGAGCAAGCCCAGGGCGACAATGGCAAGGAAAACTCCCTAAAATGGTAGGAAGAAACCTCGGGAGGACCAAGACTCAACAGGGGACCCATCCTCCATAGGTGGCCTAGATGTTAAATAAACAAATACTAACTGTATATTAAATCATAGCAAAATTAGTTAAAAATAAATAACAAATTATTAATAAAATTTAAATTAGTAATAGTTTTGTTTTTTGTTTTTACTTTGTTTTTCTTTCCAAACTGCTGTGGCAGTTTCCACTGCTGCGTCTGCCTGTCACAGTCAAAGTGAAAATGAGGATGGAGAATCGAAGGAGTACCGAAAGGTCCAAGTTGTGGTAAGTGAAGTTCGGCTGTACTTTGGAGAGGCCCCACTCTCTAAAAAGTATGATCCTCTCCAATGGTGGAGTGAAAATGAGGGGCATTTCTTAACGCTGTCAAAGCTATTTAAATCTTTTCTGTGCATCCCTGCAACCTCCACCCCATCAGAGCGGATTTTCTCTGCAGCAGGAACACATGTGGAAATGTTAACTGGCTATGAACAAGAGCCTTGTGCAGTTTGGGATTGTATAGTCAGAGTGTAGTAAGTTGAATGCAGTTATGAGCACTGAGCACAAAATGCACTTCTGTTATATTTGAGTCAGTGAGACCAAAACTTTATTTTTGTGAATAATTCCTTAGTTTCAGGTACCTACCGAATTTGATTTAAATGCAGCTAAGTTTGATGCCAGAGACAAATGAAAGAAAGAAAAACCTAAAAAAAATTATTTAAAAAAAAAATATTATTATTAATGTATTTATTTGTGTGTTGCTTAAGCCAGTGCTTATCCTTATTTTACAGTTATTTACACTTTATGCTAAACAGTTAAATAATTGTTTGTTGCAACAAGCTGCATTAAAGGTGTAATGAACTATGATTTTAATTGTTTTTATTTTTCGTTAGCATATAGCTGAAATCTAATGATGGTTATATAATAGCAGCTGCATGCTAATGCAATAAGCTGTATGTTTTATATTCATAAACGTATGATCCGATTAGTCGACTAATCATAAAAAATAATCTGTGATTAGTCGACTATAAAAATAATCGATTGTGGCAGCCCTAGTGTCAAGTAAGCTTAGGATTTTATGGGTGTTTTTGTCATTGCTCACAGTTTATGTCTTCTGGTAGTTTTAGTTTGTGTCTAACCTCTTATTTCTAACCTGTATTTTATGCATTCTGGAAAGTGTTTTCTTTCTACAGATTTAGTAAGATATCATGAACTGTCAAATGTCAAGTGTCAAATGTTGCACTTAAATCTAATAGAACATTTTACCCAAATGGGACTTGCGCCTTAAGTATATATACTTTAAGTGAATATTAAGTAAATTTAGAAACTTAATAAGGACTCGGAAGGTGATAAATGGTAATTAGCTAAAACATACGGAGCTAAAACGTAGAATTTGACAATGGATCAGCCACATGAATAATCGGTATTTAAAATAAATGAACCTTGAAATTAGATTTAGTAGTAATGCCTGTGCTTGAACATGATTAGTGCATTTAATTTACAATAACTGACAGCGAGTAGTTCTGTCCTTCTTAGCACCGTAGAAAAAAAGGTGGAGCCTGTTCTCAAGGAAACTGGTGAGGAGGTTGGTGCTCATAACGCAGGTCAGATGTGGGGTTCTCATCATGGGACAGAGCTGACCACATCCAACACTCTTTAACTCGGTCACAAATAAAACCAGGAATGAGAATGTACATTAGTGCATATAATGTCTCATTAGTGAGCAAAAGGTGAGAATGGAAACAGACAGAAACTAACATGAGACATGTTCAGGGCACCGCAAACTTCCAAGGTGATTGTTTTGTTAGCATAGTTTCCACAAGCCAAATTCAAATTTGTTTCCTTGACAAACTATGCTACTTATCTGGTTGCGGTGATCTGAATGAATATGATAATATTAGAACCTTTCATCTTTCATATCGCTCATATTTTATAATATTTCATATTTCATAGTAAAGTTAGTAGTATTTCTCTCCAGTGCATCCTCATTCTCATTGCAATATCACTAGCCAAGGCTATGCTAACACACAATAGATAGAAATAGATGTTTCCCTCACCATCTTCAGCCCTGCCTTGGCCACACCTGTTTCACAGGGACGAATTAAAGTGTGAGCTTGCCTTAATGCTAACAGGGATAACAGGAAACATTATAATGTACACAGGGCGGGACTTATGCCGATGATAACACAGACAAAAAATAAGAGTAACGGATAAAGGAAAGAGTAGACGCTGAATGCTAAACAGACCAACAAACACAACAAGAAGGTATAACCCAAGGGTATTATTAGGGGATTCATAGCCAGCTGTAATTGAGCAGCCAGCTATGGAAGGGAAAAAGGTTCAGAAATGAACTCTGCCAGATGATGTTCCAGATATTAGCTTCCAGGCTGCGTCCATCATCCTAACAATTTTTAGGATTTAAGGACACCCCCAGGAAATTTGCTCGAAGGCATTCAGAAAGTTTGAGATTAATTATTTTTTCCTCTCAAACGGTAATAATTTTATAATCACACAAACTCTTCCGTGCTATTACTCTATTTTATTATATGTGTTTAGGTACACAAAGGTATTGCCCTTTGAACATTGCTCAATTGATCAGTCCTCGTACAGCTATAGTGAACAACACAGTGCATTTCAAATTACTTTAGTCTGTTCACTAAATTACAGCATTTTATTTTCTGGATTACATTATTATCTATACTTCTCCAAACGCACGTCATAGTTAGCAAAAGAGAGCTAATAATGTGTTGTAAGTTGGCACCTAGTGCCTGTTAATCCATATATTATGTTAAACAGATGTTTGTTCAATCACTAAGCTCTTTGGACTAAAGTCATGTTTCCCAACACTGAAACTGAATGCTGAATTTTACTGACCACAGCAGTAACAGTAGCCTCTAGAGAATGAAGAATTTCTAAATTGAAATTAATAAGGGCTTATTTGCAATTATCCATGTCTCAGGAGAGGTTATGTGGTCTTGCAGAACAATCCATTGAGAAAAATGATGCTTCAGATGGACACTTTCAGCTTTCTCTCCCATTTACTCCTCCCATTTTACCACTGCATATCCATTCAATTTCCTTTATTTTCAGGACTCCTGTTCCTGTTCCTGTCCCTCTGATGATCTGTTATGTTCAGATCAGGTATAAGTGATAAGTGGCTGTCGTGAGAGTGTCCACCAGACTGCTTCAACTTGGAATATATTTTTGAACTTGTTTTTGTACAATTGTTTTATTGTTTGTGTGTGTGTGTTTAAATATCAATAAGTTGTTGGTGTCTCCAAAGTGTATATGTAAGTGTGAGTGTTTTATATTGCATAGATAAAGGATAATCAGTTTAAGAACTTTTTTCCAGGTTTTATTACTATCTATATGGTTTAGGGTCTAATATACTGTTCACAATAACAAGGATATACAATTTTTAATTGTAGATTACAAAAATAATAGAATCTTTTTTTAACCAAATGTATTGTATATTTGCCTAGACTTTTGACTTCTCAAAGTGGCTACATGTTGCATATATTGGCCAAACATCCCCTCATTCAGGGAGTTTTTACTTGTCACTGGTGCCCTCTATTTATGATTGGCCTTTTAAGATAATATAATCTTGTAAAGCTGCTTTGAGACAATGCGCATGTGTGTACATGTGCCATGTCTAAGTTGGTTTGAAGCTTGTGGCCTCTGCTCCAGGCGCTCAGAGAAACCTAAGTCGGTATGAGGATTGAATTATAAAATAATTATAAATAGCTAATGATTAAACGTTTCTTCTAGCTAGAATACTGAACCTGCACTTTGGGAAAAATCATCTGTGTGCAGATTTTGCTGGAGGAAACACCACAAAACAGCTTATTATAGTCTTATAATAATAAACATTACAAATTTAATATTTCAATAAAAAGCATTTTAGAGCATGAGGGAATGTAAAGAACTAGAAATTGTTACACTCTTAAATAGTAAGTTTTGTTTAAATATTATTCCAAATAATTTAGAATATAATGCTTTTTGTTTTTACATTTTGGCCAATTTAATACATCATTATTCAAAATAATGACCTGTTTGTGTTTATTTTGCATACATTCTGTTTGTCTGTCTCTGTCACAAAGAGGAGTCAAAGAGAAAATGTAATATGTCCTTGGAAAGAACAAAAGAGGTAATCTCTTTTTCTGTGCCTTGCTCTTTTTTCTGCCTGTTTTCTTTTTTAAAGCTTATTAAATATTTAGCGAGCTCAGGAACCCAGTCCGGGAGCGATAATGATTGATGGCTGGACAGGAGTGCAGCAGTTAGCACTAAAAAACATGCGATCAACTTACAGTCCTTATCGATGTCACACCCATTAGAGTCTGCTAATAGTAACCAATCACTTGTACTGTCTTCCTTGATTTCCTTCAGGACCCGTCCACACTTTCAGCTTTCTCTCCTATTCACTCCTCACCTTTCACCCTCCATTTCAACTCCATATGGTTTCTTTTCAGGACTCTTTATTGTCACTGTGCTGATCTGCCATGTTCTGATCAGGCATAACAGATCAGTGCCTATCATATGAGGATCTACCAGACTGCTTCAATTGGAATGTATTTTTGCACTTGAATGTAATAAAACGTAACACTGTTTTTATGTGTGTCTAAAATACCAGCATGTACTAGTGACAATGAATGAACTGAATAAAATAATCTATTTGTCATATCACAGTTATTCATATAACTTTTTGAGAAAAGCTTGATCATTCTCAAGTGGTCACAGTGTTTCATTTGTAACCCACAGAATGCATATCTTCATCATATTATAACATATTATTTCTAATTAGTACTAGCACCACTCGTTGGATGAGGTAGTTATAGGTTAATCTTTATAATACTTGATATTTCATGACAGTGCAGAAACCCAGATCCATGTGTCCTATGTAAGGTTTTTGTGATTGTAATCCATTTGTGTCAATTGCTCTGGCTCTGAAAGTGGAGGCTATAACTCTAGAATGGCTGTTGTTTGCCCATACCCTGACAGCTTGGGTGGCCAGTGTGCTCCGGTGGTTAGAGGTTTCAGACATTTAAAAACCTGTTCTGAACCACACTGGCCTATGGTGAGCCACAATGTCCTCAAGGTGTAGGGTAACAACACTCAGGCTGTCCTATTCTACGAGTGGTGGAAGAGAACGCATACGGAAACAAGCACTCGATCCTGTTCTAAAATTTCTCTCTCCATACAGTGATATGCCATTTTATTAAAAAAGGAATCAACTCATTTGTTCTCATTGCTTTTTGTCTAAAAATACCTTTTTACTACATTAAATTGTAAATAATGGTATATGCATTTAAAAAAAAAAAATATTTATACACTACATGTATCATTCATTTATTCATTCATTCATTTATTCACCAATAACATCATAGTAAGTAAATAGTAAATAAGTATTTGATTCATTACCGATTTTGGAAGTTTTCCCACCCACAAAGAACAGAGGTCTGTAAGAGACAGAATCTATGATTTTTAGATATTTCATTAGCATTTTATATAATTTAATAAGTATGTTTCATACAACTTAATATTTGATACAGAGACATTTGTTTGCAAGATTTGTTACAGAGGTGAGACTTTCCTTGACCAGGTTTGCACAGACTGCAGCAGGGATTTTGGACCACTCCTCCATACAGATCTTCTCCAGATCTTTCAGGTTTCGGAGCTGTTGCTGGGCAACACTGAGATTCAGCTCCCTCCAAAGATTTTATATTGGGTTCAGATCTGGAGACTGGCTAGGCCCCTCCAGGACCTTGAAATGATTCTTACAGAGATACTCTTTAGTTGCCCTGATTGTGTGTTCCGGGTCATTGTCATGATGAGAGACCCAGCCACGACCCATCTTCAATGCTCGTAGGAGGAAGGAGATTGTCGGCCATAATCCATACATGACCCCATAAATCCTTCCTTTTTCCTGTCCCTTTTGCAGAAAAGCACCTTCAAAGAATGATGTTTACACCCCCATGCTTCACAGTTTCTATCTCCAAACACAGCAAGTGGAGTTCATACCAAAAAGCTCTATTTTGTTCTCATCTGACCACATGACCTGCCATGCCTTTGAATCATTCAGATGGTCACTGGTGAGCTTCAAACTGGCCTGGACATTTACTGGTGTGAGCAGGGGGACCTTGCGTGTCCTGCAGGATTGTAATCCATGACAGTGTAATGTGTTACTAATGGACATCTTTGATACTGTAGTATCCAGCTCTCTTC
>JAUZST010008360.1:0-13611 GCA_034779995.1 Parotocinclus haroldoi
ATATATATATATATATATATATATATATATATATATATATATATCGGGGCCTTTCTTTTAGGCTATGCCCAGAACATGGCTGCAATCTTGAAAGGTGTCGTATTGGATCAAAGTGCAAGTCTTACCAATGGGAAGGTGGTCATGTGGCATATTAAAGAAGAGCAGAATTGTCTCAAAAATGGATTGATTTGAATTGTCCAATCACAATCAGATTCGCCATATCTCGTGTGGTTCAAAATTTATCAACACAGAACGTTTAAAACTTTTGTTGTTTGGCACAAGTAAATGAAGATGGAATTGACGATTCTGATGTGCGAGGAACGCAGGTAGTGTATTAGCAACCAACACCCAGAAAGACCACCCGTTTTACACAGCACTGTTACATCCCTCATAGCCAAATTTTTTAGAAACTGGGACTGTGGACAACAAGCCACATAGCAGCCGTCTGAAGAACCGCTAACAATGAAGAAACCTCAACAATAGTTTTGGCATCCTTCGGGAAAAGTCTATGTGTCCTGTGACTTTTGACTCCCCCCGTGAGCTGATTGCTAAATCAAATCTAATTGTGAAAAGTCTAAAGGCTTTTACACAGTACTCTATATTAAACTGCTCGGATTTCTCATACATTCAACTTACGACAGGTTTATCGGAACGTATCCCTAACGTCAACCACGGAGCGTCTGTATTTCACTACAATCCTCTATTGTATTTATGTGTATTTTTACCTTTTCAGGTCATTCATACCCTAAGAGAATAAAGGGAACTAAAAGTGTTCATACAAATGACTGATGTTTGTTTGTGTGAGCCAAAAATGTGTTAATGGTGGCCGTCCCCAGTACTTTTACATTCCCACCTGTGTGTATCTACTCAAGAGCTTTGTCCTAAATGGAGATACTCTGCCTCTAAGAGACAGCAATACAGAGAAAGAGATACGGAGAGACAATTCGGTATAATTTCCCCTGATGGTGCAGTCCTGAGTGTAAAATAGCTTCGTGCTTGCCGGTGTAATTCATCACATGCACACAACCGGGGCACAAAATCGGTTTCACATCACTGACTTTAAGCTTTGGATGTGTGTACCTGTGTGTGTATGGGTGAGAGAGACTGAGAGAAGCGCTTCCTGATATTGATAATGCAGTGGCCCAGTCTATGGCCCCACACCGTGGCCCCTATAATGAATAGGATGTAACTCTTAAGACACATTAACAGTAGACTGACGAGGAGTAGGAGGTGTTTATGTGACCTATATTGTGAGCACCATGTTTGGGTTGGGACATGTCCTTATATTTCTTTCCTACGCTGATGTAAGGTGTTTTATACATAATTCTCACGTGTGGGGAGTAGAACAAAAGAATTGGTAATCGTTTAAAAGGGACTGTTCAGGACAAGGTGTGAATGTGTATCAGATGCTTATCCTGGTCCCAGAACTGCTAATGTTATACATTCATTCATTCATTCATTCATTTTAGAGGGTGACATAGGAGTGGATTTTCATTCCTGTCCCATCCCACTCCCACAGAAAATATTCTTACCCCATCCCAATCCCTGGTCAGAATTAAAAAACAATTCCTGTCCTGTCCCACTCCGGGTAAAATGACTCCCACTCCCATCCCGCTCCCATTTAAATCGACTCCCGCTCCTGTACCGCTCCCATTTTCCCTACTTATTTTAGTTTTAGGCAATACAATAAAATTTAATCTCATCCCCGTTCTTTTTAAGAATAGTTTGTTCTGCAGTTTTATTTCAAAGGATATGGCAACATGTACAGTTTTTGTATTTGTGGTAATATAGGGAGACATTTTATGCCTTAATCAAAAAAATCCTTCACTAAAGGCCATAAAACATAAATAACACACGGCCGGTGGTCCCTATAGTTTTTCCTATGGAGAACCAGATGTTAAGTCCCTGCTGAATAAACCCAAACATAACAAAGTTGAATTTTACTAATTTATTGAGCAATTATTTACTTAAAATATCAGACATTAATTTGCTTAAAGAAAAAAACAAAGCAAGAGAACTGTTGTCAACTAACAAATGTGTATAAAAGCCTTACCTTCACAATTCACACACTGTGCCTGAGTTTTGTATAAAGAAAAAAGTGCATATGATGCAAATACTAAATAAATTCCCGGAATTTGCTTTGCAAGTGTCTGTTGAGATCACTCATCCCTGACTCACTGGTGTACTTAGCACACATTGTGTTAACATCGTCACGCTCGACTCTCATCAAGTTTATTAATATTTGTGACTTTCCTGTCAGTTCTTTGAGCTTTCTAGAGAAGTTGTTACTTCTGACTTTGCGTTGCAAATCAATTTTTACGACATCCGTTTCTGAGCTTGTATTTACTCCCTCCATTGCTGCTGTTCTATGAATTCCGGCGGGAAGCTGTGGCCGGAAGCACCGTTGGCTTCTGGGCCGTGTAGTTCTTTAGAATTGCGTTACTGTAGGTTTTTCTTTCTTTTTCCACCAAATCTCAAAGGTGGCTTTATTGGATTGAAATCTGGTGACTGTTGGAGTATTGTTAATCCTAAAAAAAACAGTTTGTGTTGATCTGAAGATGGTAAACTGTAGTCATAAAGAGATACACAATTTTTTTATCTAATTTATTTTTATAGTGTTCTTTACAGAGGTGCATTGTCTCAAAACAGCTTTACAACATTACAGAACCTTAAAAGGCCAATCCCAAATTGTGCAAGCCTAGGGCAACAGTGGCGAGGAGAAACTCCCTGAATAAAAAAGAAAGAAACCTTGGGAGGACCAAGACTCAAAAAGGGGTCCATCCTGCTTGGGTGGCCTAGATGTTAATTGAATAATTAAGTTGTAGTAATAGTAAAATTAAGTAAATAAAACAATTTTAATCAATAAGAACATTCAAATTAGTAATACAATTCAGAATAAATAACAAATAGATTTAAGATTCACATGGTCAGCAGCAATACTCAGGCAGGCTGTGGCGTTTAAACACTGTTCAATTAGTAATGAGGGGCAAAAGTGTGCCAAGATACATATTTCCCTAGATCATCACACCACCAGCACCTCGGACCTATGGTACAAGGCAGGATGGATCCATGCTTTCACGTTGTTTACACTCATTTCTGACTTTATGGTCTGAATATCACAGCAGACATAAGACTGATCAGGCAATAGGTAATATTTCCAGTCTTCTGTTGTTCAATTTCGGTGAGCCTGTGTCAATGTTCAGTCAATAGGCTCAGTTGCCTAACGTGAAGAGAGGTACTCGGTGTGATCTTCTGCTGCTGTAGCCCATCTGCTTCAACGTTTAACATGTTGTGCTTTCGGAAATGCCATTTTGCATAACTCTGCACATCAAAGTTGCAACGAGTGCTTATTTGAGTTGCTGTTGCCTTTCTATTAGCTTGTACAAGTCTGGCTGTTCTTCTCTGTTCTTTCACCCAGAGCTCACTCGATCCAGCTCTGAAAACCCTAGAGATGGCGTCCAGGGTGCCGGCTATTTTTTAACTGCTGCAGGTCATCTAAATAATGAACACATGCCTAAAGCCATTAAGCTTTTGGCCATGTGATTAGATATTTGACTCCTATCTCGGAATTCAGAGGGACACATTTACCTTTTCAAATGTTTCTCTTATTCTCTGGTTAGAAAGGAAACAGTTTATCTAAGCTTACGTCTAAATCATGAATAAATGCCTAAACAAATTAAGTCTTTAGCCGTGTGATTAACAGTGCACAGGTGTACCTAATAAAGTGTCCAGGGACTGTATAAAGAGTTTAGTTTAGAGTACAGAGTATCCCGAGTGCATATTCGAAGCCGCTGTTTTTAGTAGCAATACTTTGAGTTTGGACAGAAGACAAACCTAATTTCTATTCAGTCTAATAAGTAAGAAAGTGGAATACAATGTTGAATTTCATCCTGATGCCAGGACGTCTAGCCGGATGGGATTCATAGGTCCTGGGAGTTTTGGACTGTAGGTCTGAATAGAAGAAAAAAAATCACATTTACTATGCAAACGAAACAATAACCAGTGAGTGTCATATCTGCATAAGAATGCATAATGAAGCGATGAATCTGTGGCCTTTTTGTAGAGGCACCTGAGAGAAAAGTCAAGTACCACCAGAACAGTATTGATTCTAATCTTAATGAAGCATCAGAGGGAGATTGCAGTCTTTTAATAAGTCCCCTGTTGCCTCTTTCTCTCATGCTACCCCTCTGATTTCTGTCTTATTTGTTAAAGGTCTCATGAGGACGGCTAGGAGAGCAATAGGCCGTCTGACTTTCCTCAGGAAAAGGGCAAAACAAAATGTGCTTCAGAATTTCACAATATTACAATATCACCTTTTCTCAGCTTTTGCACTCTCTTAATCTGTTTCTGCACTTGGGAATTTAAACACTGTTTCATGTCACCTCTTCATGCGTCTTGCTTTGGCAATCCCTTACATTCCTGAGCAGACGGATTATTTGAGTGTTAATATTACGTTTACCGTTTAGTGCCCCTTTTCTGTGCGGTAAGTTTAGAGATACTGTTTATTTTATTTTTTTTACATTTACAGCATTTAGCAGACGCCCTCATCCAGAGCGAATACAACTCATAAGGAACTTAACTTTTTAACCAGCAAGTGAGAGGAACGTTTGAAAAGTTCAATCTGTGCCCCTCTGAATATCTGGATAGGAAAGATTGTAATAAACCACATCATATTATTATTATTATTATTATTATTATTATTCATTATTATAGTATTCATTCATTATCTTTCGCTTAATCCACACATTGTCGCGACCCAGCCAATGCCCACCCGGCACCTCTGAGCGCAAGGGCAGGAACAACCCTAGACGGGGCGCCAATCCATCGTAGGGGCACACACATATACAGTTATGCACACACTAAGGGCCAATTTTAGAGACAGCAATTAACCTAACACGTATGTCTTTGGACTGTGGGAGGAAACCGGAGTACCCGAAGTAAACGGAGAGGACATGCAGACTCCACACAGAAATGACCCGGTCTAAAATTTGTTTATGAACTAGCTAATTAAAATCAAACAACTGGGACAAAATATCAGCTCGCACTTTCATTTTTCTTGCCCTCTCTCTGAAGCTATAGCTGTGTTTCTTCTCCCTGTGAGTCATTTATTTACCATTTTAGGGCATTTCGGTTCTGTAAACATTGAGATGGTGGGCAGCATTAGCCTAACTGATCACGTTGTGGAACTTTCGATGCAGTTTCCCTTCATTAAGCACATGCACTCTCAACGAAACAGCACTCTCGCAAGATGATGGATACGCCCAGTAAATGGCAGCACCACACCTCGTCGCTTCTTTTCCTAACAATGTTTGCACGACTGCCCTTTGTGATGAACCACAGAAACATTTCTAGACATTTCAATTCATATTTAAATAAAGTTTGCATTAGTAAGTACTGTTATTCCTAATGAAACAAATGAAACTTAAGAGATTCCAGTAAACAGAAGATGGTAGCCAATTCAATTCTCTTCTAACACAGATCCAGCTTTAAACTGCGTGTTAGTTTATTGGACACACGCTGATGGCAAGGATTTCAGTTGTGCTCCAGTGCCACTACTAAGTGCACTTAAGAGTGCACTTCTGTTCCTATATAGAGCGGTGTTAGTGAGGGAGCAGTGATATGAGGTTATTTGGGTTACAGACATGTTTTCGGCATTCTAGTTCTTCACTGCGCAGTGGAATCTCACTTTTCGTCATTAAGTCGTTAGAAAGTGTCTCATGATAATCGAACTGAAGCCATAGTTCCGCTAACAAATCCATCCAATAAATCCATTCCAGACACTTCAAAAAATAAAAATAAAAAAGTTTCATAGAGAATAACTATAGCCTTGCATATAGAAAACAGTGAGAAATAAATACAAACACAGTTACATTCACTTGTTTTTAGCATTCACACTTAATAAAGAAGCACAAAAAAACCACTGGAAAAACAATGGAAATTTGCGATGTAGGTATGGAGTGACGCTCACTCACCAGTAAACAAAGCCAGAATGAATGACGAACGTGTGGTGTAACGCTCGGAGTCGTCCCCTCTTTAGGATACCACTTTGGAAGGTGAAATATAAGCAGATGGAGACTCGTACTCACATTGGTGGATAATTCATTACCCAGTTTGTTTACTACAGCGGCCGTAATAAACGTACTCTTCTAGCTTTTCTAGACTTTAATACATGAACTTAAGAACCAAAGCCTGGAGACATTACATTACATTACATTACAAGGATAAATAAAGTAAATGAGCTGAATCCAGCAATGCTGTCAGGTCCAGTTCAGCACAACGCCCTCCGCAAGCAGCAGAGGAAGAACTCATTTAGAACAATAATAAGACAATTAAAACAGCATCACCTCACTGGATACAGTATGTGGAATTTGAGAAAGCTAAGGCTAACTAAAGCTAAAGCTGAGAGTGCAGAGCCAGAAACAAGCAAGCTGCTGAGGTCTTTCTTCTTAATGGTAGAAGATGCACTCATTCATTTATTTATCCATTCTTGATCTTCCGCTTAATCCACACGGGGTCGCAGGCCAGCCTGGGCGCAAGGGCAGGAACAACCCTAGACGGGGTTCCAATCCATCATAGGACACACACACACACAGTCACACACTAAGGGCCAGTTTAGAGACACTAATTAACCCAACATGCATGTCTTTTAGACTATGGGAGGAAACCAGAGTACCTGGAGTAAACGACGCAGACTCCACACAGAAAGTATCCAGGTTGCTCCACCCTGGGATTGAACCCCAGAGCCCACAGCGGTGCTACCCACCGAGCCACCGTGCTGCCCCCAAGATGCAGTCATTTCTAGATACCAGGCAGAATTGGCCAGGATCAGAATCGGTCAGTTTATAAAATCAGAATCGGATAACAAAATTTCAATGGGTGCATATCTAGTAAATCCTCCTTATATTTACATTTCATTAGCACAATAAGATAAATGTGGCTACGGTAATGTCCAGGCAACATCTTATTTCAGTCATAATCCTGTTTTACAGAACGTAATGAGGTTGTTAAATGGTGCATATTTGTAGTGATGGGGAGAAATGTGAAATGGGTTAGCACAATAAAAAGGTGAACCAATAGAATAGGGGATAGGGGATTCTGGGCAGGAGAGACTGCGATGCTGGATGGAGATGCAATTAGCGTGTCAGCATTGCTTCTTCGAACTCTGTCATTTGTAGTAAAACAAATTAAAAGCCTAGACACAAGTCAGCTGCTTAATATAGTCTAACAAAGAGGACATGGCTGATGGTCTTTGATTCATTGCCATTTTACACATTACTTAATGTGTAACAGCCATTTAATGCAGTATAAAACAGTTTAGTAGTGAATTGGCTGCGTATCTAACCAAGAACTACAAGACAGCATTTAATGAGAAGTGTCAAAAACAATTATGGGATAAATATTAAATAGGCAGCACGGTGGCTCGGTGGGCGGCACCGCTGTCTCACAGCAAGAAGGTCCCGAGTTCAATCCCAGGGTGGAGCGGCCTGGGTCCTCTCTGTGTGGAGTCTGCATGTCCTCCCAGTGTCTGCGTGGGTTTACTCCGGGTACTCCGGTTTCCTCCCACAGTCCAAAGACATGCGTTAGGTTACTTGGTTTCTGTAAAAGTGGCCCTTAGTGTGTGACTGTGTGTTTGTGTACGTATGCGTGTTCCCTATGATGGATTGGCGTCCAAGTTGGCAGATGGGCACCGGCTGGCCCGAGACCCCGTGTGGATTAAGCGGAAGATAACGATAATAAAATTAAATAAAATATTAAATAATAAATAAGCAGAACGGGCAGAAGTAAACAGTGTTCTAAATCATGTCTGTAGAATTTCATGCACAATTGGAACATGTATGGTAAATTTCCTCACTGTGGGACTAACAAAGGATTATCTTATCTAGAAACACTCCAAAACGTTCCTCTGCTAAAAGGTAAAATGCGATTGAGATGCCCGACCACTCTAGCCAGGATTAGTGAGGTTAGGACCCCTGCAATCCGACTGTGAATGCAGAAGTACAAGCTTTCTCATGTCACCCTACTGCTACTCATATCATTGACTCCCCGCAGCTGCCTGTATCAGATTTAAAACCATGATGCTCACCCACAAAACCCAAAATAGGCCAACCTCTTCCTACCTTGAGGCTCTAATCAAACTCTGCTCTGTACCTTATACCCTTCAAGACTTAAATCAGAATTCAGATTAAAGGAAGAAGAGCAGAGCCTTTCTCTGTATTGGCACCCAAGCGGTAGAATTAACTTCTACTGGATGTCTAAATGGCTGCCTTCAGGACGCGGCTACAGACTTACACACTTTAAGTGAAGAACGAAGCCGCCGATGGGCACCATAAAACGACCGCAGTACCTTCAGTAAAACAGGACTTTTTATGCTGCTGTAATGTAAATCTAAAAAAAAAATATTTTCACTAGAAAGCTGTAAAAAAAAACACATGAATGGATGCTACAATCCATACGACATCTCTGCCACAGTAGTTATCATTTATTTAAATGCACAATAATATTAGAAACGTGTTTAGGGAAAAGCTGTAACCCTAGATGGTATGATGGACCGGATACTTTTGTTTGATGAAAGCCAAGACGCACGAGTTGATTAAAGGAAGATCAACCAGATATAACAGAGACACAACGAGTGTTTATCAGTTTATATAGTTAAAAGTCAGAGGGGGAGAATAAACAGGCAGTGAGGGGACAAATAAAGGAGTACTTCTTACGACAGGACAAGCATATACAATTAAGAATGGAGGTGTTTTTTACATATAAGCATAAACGCAAACACTTGCCAAAAAAAAGCCCCTAAACACATCAACCAAGTTAGTCTCTATATCAAACGTGACCTAACGAGCAAGGGAGCACCCGACCTTGAAAGGAGCAAGATTGAGTGAATGAACTTCTGCTCTTAAACTCACGCCTCTGCTCGTGAATCAGCAGCATTGACTGGCTGTCGAGGCGACCCACCGTTTACGCCCTGTAAAGTCACTTAAACAGCCACTGCTGTTTAACCTGCACCCCTATGAGGTGGTCTAGTTTACGACAGCACCCACCTGTCCTGGACACACCCGTCCACAAAAACACACACCTCAATCCAAATTGAGAGAACATTTGCACATGCCGCCACTCTCAAACGCAGGGAGTATAATTAATGCATCTTATACACACAGACGCATTTCATGCATATGTTTCATTCATTTAAACAATACCACGTAACATTATTTAGTGCAAGGTTTCAGCTTGGTTCTCGGAGCACGGTGCACAAATTACTGGTTCAATACAAGGCAACGCGAGTCATAGATCATCCTCGGTTTTCAATAAACACGAGCCTTAGTTGTACAGAAAACGTGCTTTATTGAGCAAAGTGTAGCAGTGCATCAATGGCAAGTCTTGAAGGTTCTGGACACTCAAACATAGAGGACAGAGTCTGTTAAGTTATTGAGAATGTCAAGGCTGCTTTCCAAATCTCACGCTGCTGTCTGTGATAAATAACTGCAGAGGCGTCCTCATACAGTGTGTGGTCGTTTGCGACGACGCCTAGCCAGATCTCTGCAGCCTCTAGTAGATGAATAATCAAATGCTATTTAATCACATTGTCCAAACCATCCCAAACCTTGCTATCCTACACTGCACCATCGTTTAGTCGTACAGCCGTGCCCTTACCACTGATTAGATCAAACTGAGATTGTCTGACCTCATGTACAGTATCTCACAAAAGCGAGTACACCCCTCACCTTTTTGGAACTATTTTGTTATATCTTTTCATGGGACAGCACTGCAGATACGACACTTTGTTTTTGCCAGTGGTGTAGACTTGATTGGCTGTGTGTGAATACAGTAGAGCAGTAGCGTGAATGCTTTACACTGTATCAAAGTGTCAGATCTTCAGCGTTGTCCCATGAAAAGATGGAACAAAATAGTTCTAAAACGTGAGGGACGTACTCACTTTTTGTGAGATACTGTATGTCTATTTTCCTTGTTATTGAGGTAATTAACTTAAGTCATATATTACTCTGTCACATACGAAACATCATTCATTAATTCATCGTCCCATTCATTCATTGTAGTCACGGTCAGGGGAGAGCCAGTGCCTAACCAGTGACACAGGGCACAAGGCAGGAATAACCCTATACAGAGCGACAATCGACCCAAGGGTGCGCACACTAAGCAACACTTTAAAAACACCAATTAACCACACGCGCATCTTTGGAATGTGGAGGAAACCCATAGAGACATGGGGAGAAGATGCAAACTCCACACAGTCGGAGCCCACAGTCAGGGTGGTACCGGGGACCACAGAGCTGAGAGGCAACATAAGACGTTAGCACGGTTGAATAATGTTTCCATTATTAAGTCTAGACCTACAGATCTGTAAAAATCATCTTTACCCAGACCATCCAGAAACACGGATTATCCCGTTTGGGACTGGGGAGAGAGAGAGAGAGAGAGCTCAACTATTTGTTGGCAACAACGTTCATGTCATTCATTTGCATGAGCCAAGACTGAAAATACTGCTTTCCAGACCACCTTACACCAAACGATTTAGAGGACATGCACATAACTCTAACAAGCCATATGATTTTATTCGGACATTGGAAATGTGTGAAATGAAAGTCATTTGGTATAAAGCTGGCATCAGTAACGCAGCAATCTGCAGGGTTAAAACATGATTTTGAAAAAAAAAAGGACATGTGAAAATGCACAGTAATGAAGTTTGTTAGGTCCCTAAGAGATTTACTGACAGCCTTCTGTTTGTCTGGAACCACTGATATGTGACAGCTGCAGAAATGTGTACGGCAGAGTGTCTATTACAAACTGGCTGCTTAGCAACTCCCAATTACGCAGCGTCTCACACACTTAACGCACACATAGGCGTGTAAAAATAAACCCAGCTAATTAAGCAAGATGCTGCGGCTTTCTTCTAGTGTTATGTGTATAAAATCCATGGCGGGTGGACAATGCAGCTTTGCCACTACTAGTACAATTTCACTGTTTCGCAACAGCTTTTGTCGCCACGTGGTTCCTAAATCCAAAATCCACACGTTTTTATTATGAACCTTTCCATACAAAGCTGTGTTAAAGACAGATGGTGCTGTGTCACCGTAAGCCAGACTCAATTTGTTCTGTCAGTCACAAGACAATCTGATGACACACTGAACACAGCTAATGAATCAAGCCTGAGCTTTTTACACGTATGAACTGGACAGAGTGGAGGTGATGAAAACTACAAATCATAAGTCAGTAGATTAAAAACAAGGCTATATTTGGCTCAAGACAAATCCAATGAATCCAATGGTAATTAAGATTTCGTTCTTTATTCATTTAATTTCCTATTACCTGTATGGAAAGGTTCATCAAAGAAAGAAAATCATCTGGAGGAAGTCTAATTAATGTAAGAAGGACAAAAGGATCTGCCTTTTAGCGCCAGAAGTTGGGTCTTTAAAAAGTCAATCAGTGCTGTGGATCCACAAGCAGAGGAGAGTGTGTTTAAGAGCAGTCATTCGTGTGTGTGTGTGTGTGTGTGTGTGTGTAAAAAAACTACCTTAATGGGTTCACATTCACTCGTTTCACTATCACTAGCACACTGTTTCTTCTGGCTGATCCTCCGTGTTGTTCGGAATACTGTCTATTAAAGCATCTTTGAATTCAGTCAAACAAAAGTAACAGGTCTATCATACTGTCCTCTTAAGTGCTTTACTGTATGTTCTATAATTAATGTGAATTTCTATACATTAAAAATGCAGTGGCATTAGGGATGCTGTGTGGATTGTTGCGTTCGACTCGTGTTTTCTCGTTTGCAAAAAGAGTTTTTGCGAAAATACCCCTATATTTGCATTACTGCATCTATATTTGCATTGCATCTGCTTTGTCCGGTCAGGCTTCACACCCTGGCACAATTCACTGTATCTAAGGGAAGGCGTCCCATCCAGGGCATGCCTTCGTCCTGTGGTCTCTGGGGATAAATGTCAGGGCCCCTGTGACCTTACCAGGACAAAACAGGATAAAACGCTAAAAAAAAAAAACACCTCTGTTGTTACGACTTCTTAAATAGCCGAAGCTCTGCTCAGTCCACAAGGAGTAAATGAATCTGAAACGTCCTGCACTATAACACCCTCACATCTGGATTCAGAAAATTCAGGAACACGGTAGGGATTTAATCGACATTTAATGGACATGAACGAATTTAGGCTAGTGCTATCTGAATAAAAATCAGGATGGGAAGCATGCTTCATACACAATTGCACAGGGGTTTTTTTGTCTGAAACTTTTGCTTTCTTTATTATCCCGACTCCTAATGTGTCACTGAGATGTCCCTGTGTCTTTTTCACCCAAAAACGAGTAGAGAAGAGGGCAAGAAGCTATAGTTTATGAACCAACTAGAATGCGCTTAGATAAACAAGAAAATGATTACACAGTCGCTGTGAGGTTTTCAGCATCATTTCCCTGCCTGCTATAATTTCACCAGAAATGTTCTTTAATATCCATGTTTTATAGTCAGTTCATCACTTGTGCTATAAGATCTTGGGCTCTGCCACCAGCAGGACAAGCTTGTACACCTGACAACAGAGCTCTGGTTGGTCAGCCTAATTTTAACACATCCAAGCAACGCAATGCAAAAAACTAGAACAGATTTCAACTAAAAGTTTTATGCAGCGTCGCGGTTTCAGGCTCCGTGTGAAAAAACGGCATTAATGTCCATGTGTTCCTGTTCGATTTTTTTATTTGCTATAAAATGCCTTAAGAGTGCATTCCTCAAGTACATCAATAAAGATTGTGTCTCTACGGTGTCTCCATATGGTAATTAATCAATTCGATTCTATGAGATTATTAGACAGTTTGTAGCCATTTAAAGCTTTTATCAGTGTGAGCATTCTGTTTTAATTTGATGGCTTAGTTGAACACACCATTACAGCATCTCATTTCTTGTCCAAAACGTTCAGATTGAATTTGCTTTTGATCTGCTTTATGTGTGTGTCAGTGTGTATGTGTTTGTGTGTGTGTATGTATGTGAGTGTGTGTTTGTGGGGGTGGGGGGGGGAGGTCAGCTACTGAAAAGAAGGAGGTTATGCAAATATCATGGCATTTGAATAATAACTGATCGTACACTCAAAACACATTATTGACACTGAGGGCTTACAGTCTGTGGGTCCTTATTTTGGACGGAGAATGTGTTTTGTTTGTGATTCTCAGTGAAAACGGAAGTGTGAAAAACACAGCTGGGGAAAACATTACCATCCACTGAATGCTAATAGCTAACGTGATTAATGAACGCTGTCAAATGCCGCTATCTTAGAGTTCCCGTTATGAAGCATAATGTACAGTGTTCCCTCGCCACTTCGCGGTTCACCTTTCGCAGACTCGGTGCATGGCGGGTTTTCAAAAAATATGAATGGAAAAAATATATTGCGGATTTTCGCCGTCTCGCGGGTTTTTGCGGGAACTTTTACATTTACAAAATTGTATAAAAATAAAAATAAAAAATAAAGGAATGTTATAAATGATAAAATATGTGGATTTACAGTAAAAAGCTGTTGTTTATACTCAGTGTGTAGGATATGAGGTGCTGGAAGCTCGGTACAGACGGAGCATGTGTGATACGAGAGTGATGTATGGAGTGTTAAG
>JAUZST010008361.1:0-13611 GCA_034779995.1 Parotocinclus haroldoi
AAACACACACACACACACACACATATATATATATATATATATATATATATATATATATATATATATATATCACAGTCAGATTCACAATATTTTGCAATTATTATTAATATTGTTTTGCAGTCGGTTCGTGGGTTCTCCTATACAAGAATACTGTACACTTTGTGTACATAAATCTGTTCTTTAAAACCTTAATCCAGCTTCCAGTGCTAAGATACTCAATCCTGCTCATTTTAAGCCATAAGGGTACGGTTGGAGAATGTAGAGGGTTAACAGTGTGCTGAGTGGAGCTCAGACCCAAGGGTCATGGCACCAGAAGGATCCCTCAGTGCACAGCGCTGCTTCATGAGACAAATAATGTCAGGATGAGCGAGCAACCACTAAATCATGCCAGCCAGGGAGGAGGGGACCGAGAACCTGACCATTTGGCTATGATGTGTAAGCTCCTGTTTCCTGTGTTCTCCCCCATCCGCTCCCAGTCGAGCAAAGAGAAGAGCAGAGCAGTAGGTTTCAGCAGAGGTGTCATGGCCCAGTGAATTGCCTGGTGTCACACTAAAACTCTAATTCAACACAGACTTTTTACAATATCCCGTAAAAATACACCCTCAAACAACTCATATAAGAAAACATAAAATCAGCACTACTATAAGTAAGATGAGTATGAGATGTGTAAAGACAGTGAGGAAGTCATCTAATTTAATAAGTACTTACTGGGTGGAAGATATCAAATTGTTCCTTTCAGCACTTGATCCGGTTTGTAAGTGATAGGATTTTGCTCCTTGCATGTGAGCACACAGAGTAGAAGAGAAAAATATATACTATGTTGCCTCTCATCTAGAAGATCCTTTCTGTGTGGAGTCTGCATGTCCTCCCCTTGTATGAGTAGCTTTACTCCTGGTACTCCAGTTTCATTCATCAAAGTCCAAAGAACAATTCTTGTCTTCCTGGATTGGCTATATGACCATCGTTCCACTGGAAAAAACATGCTCTTCATCCAATATGGTGGCATTCAAGATGGCGGCCTTGCTCCGGACATAGCCTGAATGGTAGGCCCCCTCACCTATTACTTGCTGTGGTATTCTGATATGCCCTTTCAGATATGTTTCTGAAATAAAAGGGTGTCCTGTGTTATTTTGACTCACTCTGTATATATATTGTGCCTGTGTTTGTCATTGCCTTTAATGCTGAAAGGCTACATTAAATAAGCTAAACATACAAAACTAAACATACCCAATAGATGCTTTAGTTTGGACATAGACTGTAAACATGGAGAACCGTACAAACATGTTTTTGCCTTCATCTTACTGCACATACAAACCCATAGTGCTGGTTAAAATGGAGACTGCCCTTTTTGGTTTGCAGCAATGGGATCTGATGACCTTTTACTGTCAGTGTGCAACATGACAAATGAGTGGTGCTGACCGACCATGTTGTGTATGAGTCTGTAAGAGTTCAGCAGCTGGTCAGAGAGTGCAACATTCAGTATGGCACCCAGTGCCATACTCACACTTAAATTGATAGATAATGGTTAAAAATATATGAATGGGCTGCAAATTTAACTGGGATGATGTTTCAGTGTCTTACGTGTTTGGCTCTGCAAGGAAAAGCAAATTGGTTTTTGGAGCGTGTATGAGAACAGTAGTGTGTGAGTGTTTGTGTGTGTGTGTGTGTGTGTGTGTGTGTGTGTGTGTGTGTGGACACAGGAAGTTTTAAACTCTGATTTGGCCTCTGGCTGGAAACACTGTGTCATTCTTAACGACAGGTCGGAAATCAGTCATCTGTCATTTCTAACCACAACCACTGTGTGGATGTGTGTATCATGTCATCTTTTGCTGGCTCTGTTCCTAATTGTTAAGTTACTGCCAATTCAGGCAAGGATAATACTGGTCAACAAAAATTTTGTCCCACACAAAAATATCTGGTTCTCATGTATTTTTGCATGCTGAATCCAAATATATATCCAGAATGTCTCAATCGTCCATAGTTTTGTTGCTGTATTTGTATGTATACTTAGATTACATGACATCATATACTATACATACTATAGAAAGAAAAGTTTGTGGACATCTCTTGTAATGATTTAGCGCTGTTAATTCAAGAACACTCACTTGCTGAATAATATAATCTAAAATGATTAGCCTTAGACAAACTGTGGCAGAACAATGAGTTATACTGAATATCCCGGGTGACTCCCAATATGACAAAATTATAGTCCAACAAATCAGTTCATCTACTTTCTGCCCTGATGTGTGTAACCAAAGTCAACAGAGAACTGGTTTGCCAACTTTGATCTTTTGATTGAAAACTTGGCTGGCTAACACAAAACCTTTTATACACCTTGAAAATGCCCTGGAATGCCAAAAGCGAGCCAGGGCTTACTATCTAACATCAAATGCCAACCTTAATTTTTGTCCTGAAAAATCTTGTAAAGCCCTTTTACAATAACAAATGTGGAACACATCATACTAATAATAAGAGACTTTTGTCTGTATAATGTGTGTACCAATACTACAGCATTTGAAACAAAAGGTTTAAAAACAAAGCTGCTGTCATAGTTTTGGGCAGTGCAGTACCTTATTTTTGAACAGAAACAGAAACGTGTGGCCATGTTAGGACAGAACCCAATCTTGAGTAGAAGTTTCCTGTCAGTTGCAGACTAGAACTTAATGTGTGAGGTAATTGATAATAAAATCCCCAAAACATTATTTTTATATATATATACTTTTTAATAATTACATTTTTTTAAAATACTGTGAGAAGTATTGTATAAGTGTGTGATTAAAATAAAATATTGGCATCTCATATTTGTTGTATCAGATGTGTCAGTGTTCTCACAGTATAAGCAATATGCTCATGCCATATGCCTTCTGCCATTTCTGTGGTTAGAGAGAACTCCCAAATCATGCTTTGGATTGTTACTTCTGCCTGACAAATATAAATACTATACCAGCAAAATTGAAGCATTCTGTTAAATATCCTAATTTACCATCTGCTATGAGGCCAGTACCTCACAGCTAAAAATGACCATTTTTAATTAATCAGTAATGGTAAGGCGATTTTATTAATTTAAACCTTAATGCATTATATTACTTCATAACAAGAAAGACTAAAGAGATTACTGTAACCTTTTACAGAGTTTGCCAACACTGATTATACCTGATAGAAAAACAAGTTAAAACACATTCAAAATCATCATAAAAATTCCATATTAGTATCAAAATATTTTGTTAAAACTTTAAGTTAAAACTTTGTTTAGCATTGTAATATAATCTGTCTAATATTTCAAAAATAAACTTTACCCGCCCACCCAATCCCACCCAGTTTCCCTAATAAAAGCTTTAATACTGTACAAATGGCAGCCTGCCAGTTGGAGAATTGAGCATAAATTGTCTGAACTTTACTGTCTGGAAACACGATCACTAGTGGAACTTTCTCTTCTTGTCTGCTTTTCATTGGCAACTGTGGCTGAAAAGTCTGGCTGAAATAGCTAAAACCAGTACACAAGAAACTGTACAGACCCAAACTTCAAATTCCTAAAACCTTTTTGTTGTTATAGTTTACTGAAAATATGAAACAAACCAATAAGCAGACCTATGTCACAGCAATAGTTCCTGGGATATTTCTATGAACAAGTGTGCATGAGCTGATGTCATGTGTGCAGTTATAATCCAGGGAAAATGTGGAATCACCACACTTATGTTCATCCAGCTTTTGAACGTCATAGCAAATTTAAAAAATCACAGATATGATGCCACAGAAATATTATTTAATAAATGAGCATACAGGCACAGTGAATCTGACATTAATTTAAATTAAATTATGGTAATTAATGGTATATTTTTCCCAGATCAAGTAGGAAAACAAATATGAAATCGCTCAATATGGGACAAACAATACTCATTTGTCCTTCTCAGACTTTTATGATTGCCTGAATTCTTTAAGGCTTGGACTTATGTAATGGAAAACAATTTTCCACATGAAAAGGGTTCCAAATTTCACAAATAGCAGGTTACAAATTAGCTTTGAAGGAATAAGGCTTATCAATAACCATTTTTAAAATGTCCATGAAAAATTAAAGATCGGGATCCAAACCCTTTGTTGGCCATATCATTGAGCTGATATACTTTAACAGTCCTTGCACTATGAGAAATAACATCCTAATCAACGTTTTCTGATGGAATGAGAAAATGTGAAGCTATATCTGTTCTGTACATGCACACTCCTGATCATTTAGTTGACATGCAACCCACATATCATACATGAGTGGGGTAATTTGATTGTTATGGCACCCATCTTTATGCGTTTAATTAGAACAGCACCAGACAAAGGTTCCGGCAACATCTCATGGAATAATGCAGATATGTGATTCATGGCTGATTATCTCTTTCAAGCAATCATCCACACGCCATGACTGCTTCTCTCTAACACACTCTATCCTTGTTTTCTTGTGTTTAGGTGTTGGGGCTTGGTTTTTTATTTTATTTGTTTGGGGTTTCTTGCAGATGTTTTTTTTGCTTCTCTTTATATTTTATTTATAAGATTTCTTACAGTTGTCAGAAAATATTGACTCATACTTTCACCCACTAGTTTTTCCTTATTTGTTGCTGTGCAATTTCTATTTTCAAGGCATATTGAGTTGACTGTCCTGGCACTTTGATGTCTTACTATCAGAAACAGTAGGCAAATGCAGAGAGGTGATTAAAGATAATTTATCATTCAATCCAAGACATAAATGGGCAGATGAAAACCAGTGCCAAAACAGTCAAAAACAAAGCAACAGTATAACCAGGCAAACAACCCAGGCAAAATCAAAGTTCACAACCAGATAAATGTATCCAAATATTGAAAAAAATTGAAAAAAGCAGAGTCAAGTTAAGAGAGCAGGGATCATTAACAGGAGAAGTGAACAGAGTAAAAAACAAATACTCAGTCACATGGAAAGAAACAGTGAAATTTTGTGACAAGTACACGTGCAAGTGGCTTTTAAATCTCCATGGGAGTGATAAGCCAGGTGGGTACCAATGTACAGGAGGTAAATATATATATCCAAATTGAATGAGGACTTAAATACGTAAATAACTCACAGATTACTGTTGCTTAAGCAGAGCAGAGCCATGGAGAGAATGAGAGAGAATTATGATCCCTATTTTACCCATATATGAACTTTCCCACTTTTTTATTTCCACTAATTTTAGAACAGCCACCATCTTTTGCCACACTCCATGTTAGATTTCCTTCTTGGAGAAGTTATAGAATCTTTTCCATTTTTTAAATTGGGTAATTCTTGGTGGTGGTGGTGCATTAAGGTTTGTACACATTGACTTTCTATCGTAGGCTAATTTGCATTTTTAGAGGCATGTTGTTATATGTTTTAGGAATGCAAATTATAAACTGTTTCTTTCATTCACCTTTACCCTTTACAGGGTCATGTCAGGGTGATTAGTCGGCACCACAGGGCACAAGGAAGAAACAACCCCAAACAGGGGAACAATCCATCGCAGGGCACGTACACTCACATGCTCATACACACATTTACAAACTAGGAGAACTTCAGTCTAATCAATTAACCTAAAGCATGTCTTTGGACTGTAGATGGAAACCAGAGTACCCAGAGAAAACTTACATTTGCATGGTGATTACATGCTACTGTATTGAATTCCTGTATGAAGGTTGAGAACTCCTGAAACTTGTAGGAAATTCCTGAAATTGTCCCAAAAATTCTACTTATCCTGGGACATAACCAACAGGGGGTCTGACAACAGGACATAGATGGAACAGGAACTCAACCTCCAGAGCTGAATCATATGGGGAGTCATTAACTTAGACATGAACCGGAAACTCTTTCCCAATAGAAGGAAAAACACGAAAGAAAACCCATGTGGTAAAGAACTGGTTCCCATTTGCAGAACATCCCAGGTTTGTATCATGCCTCTGGCAAGGTGAGTTTTTACTGCTGTATCAGATTCATTTGGGTATGAGGCCTCACTTTAGGGAAAAAAACTACTATATGTGTGTTTTGATGCCAACTCCCTGTCAGTGCCATCTTGCTCTTAAGGTTGAACTCTGGTACAGCCTGTCCCATTTATGACTGTGTTTGTTTTACCATGACTTTCCTATATGTAAGCAACCAAAACTTTAACTTTTCCATAAAGTAGGCTTTTATATTTTTTAAGCACATCACATTCTGTGTACATGCTTTATTTCTACTCGGAATCTAACAGAGCTCAAATTCAACTAATATTTGGACCCCTTTGGCTGTGTCTCACATTGCTGTACTATAAAGTGTGACACTAGCATGTCACATGGTGTGTCTCTATTTTTTATTTGTACACTAATTAGAAAACAACACATAGTGTCTCAACAAGACTTAACCTGAATCCCACAAGACCAATGTTTGAGACAAGTCTGAGACAGCAAAAGAATTCTTGAGTTTGGACAGGGTTCTGCAGATACCAGTAACTAGCAGGTGGGGCAATCAGAATGTGTACTGCGCCACAATAATGGTTTTAATATAAAAAGTATATGGAAAATTAAAAATTGAATATGATGATTTGCAAATCCTATTTAATCTATAATCAATTGCATACACTACAAATACAAGCTATTTAATGTTCACACGGATAAACTTTATTCTTCTTAGCAAATATTCAGTGATTTTGAATTTGATGCCTGCAACACATTCCAAAGAAGTTGGGATAAAGGCATGTTTACCACTGTGTTACATCACCTTTCCTTTAATAACACTCAATAGGCAGGTGGGAACTGAGGACACTAACTGTTGAAGGTTTGTGTGTGGAATTTTGTTCTCATTTTTGCACTTCATAATGCACCACCTTTTCAATGGGAGACAGGTGTGGATAGCAGCCACGTGCAAATATGACTTGGCATGTCTTGCTGAGATAAACAGGGACGTATCTGAAAAATATGGTGCTTGGATGGCAGCATATGTTGCTCCAAAACCTGTATGTACCTTTCTGCATTACTGATGCCTTCATACATGTGCAAGGTCAAGGGCATTCAATGTTAGTCTTCGGACTTGCCGCTTATGCAGAGATTTCTCCAGATTCTCTGAATCTTTTCATGATATTATGAACTGTAGATTACGAAATCCCCAAAGTCCATGCAAAAAGCAGGATGAGGTTCTTAAACGCACAACGTGGTTTTTAAATTGTTGGAGTTTTTCCTCATGCGGTTGCTCACAAAGTGGTGAGCCTTGCCCCATCCTTGTTTGTGAATGACTGAGGCTTTTGAGAATGCTCCCTTTATACCCAATCATGACACTCACCTATGGAATGTTCCAAACAGCATTCTTCAACTTTACCAGTCTTTTGTATTGTTTTGCAGGCCTCAAATTCCAAATGAGTAAATATTTGCAAAAAAAACCAATATTTTTTCCATTTGAACATTAAATATCTTGTCTTTATAGTGTATTCAATAGAATATGGGTTTACACTAATTTGTAAATCATAGTATTCTGTTTTTATGTATATTTTACACAATGTCCCAACTTCATTGGAACTGGGGTTGTATAGAGTGGTAGAAGTATGGCTTATTAATAGCTGACCACCTAAGACAAGTCCAAAACCAAAACAGTCAAGACTGGGTCTTTAGGATGTTGAGTTTAAATTTTGTTGATTTATTTTACAGGCTGCTATGCAGATTCACATTGACCACTGTAATAAAATGTAACATATATTAAATTAAATATGAGCGGTGGTTGAGTTATAAGAATGCAATAAACAAGAAAACCAAAATACAAAGCCAGTAATAGCCCATCATCCAACTGTACCTTGTTCCTGGAAATTACATGGATAATAAATATCCAGATAATGGGAGTCCATAGGCACTATTTCTTATAAGAAATTCCCTATTTCATTCTGGTGTATTAGACACTCATAGTTTTAGTGATGTATTTTATTATAGCAGCACAGTAGGCTTTAGTTATTGCATATAGTTTGAATCCAAATATCATTTCAGTGATTGAGAGCTTATAATTACAATACAAATAGACAGTAAAAGGACAACATAGACACAGTGCCCATGCTGACTAATATAAACAGTACAAGAAATAATGAAGTAGTAGTTCTCCAGCTGACATCATCCTGGTATATATAGATAAAAGCTGACCACATACATTTGGTATGCTGGAAATAAACAAAGAAAACAAACACAGACATTTGTCCGTTTGTTTGTATAATTTTGTTTCAGAAAGTAAAAGATATAGATTCATTTTTGTTGTCGCAGAGTTTTTAAAATGATTATACATATTAACATCACCACCACTAAATACAAAAGTATTTGTAATAATATTTACCTTAGCATGATTTTAATACAGGTATATTAATATTTTCTTTTATCTTTAGTACAGCTTAGGATGACAGTGTGTTGGTTTAATGGGTTAACCATTAATCCTGAATGTTTGTTGTGGTTGTATTGTCCATGTCTTCATTATTGCACAACTTGTTACTTCACTGTTCTTTTTCTAAATAACTTGTGTCCATTAGAACTGTGTGTGTTCTACTGATGATAAAGTTAAGCCATGATGTAAAAGAGCCACTAATTAATTTAAAACATTTTCTGTGTGCATTAAAAACTTGTTAATGTTTTATGATTAACAAGTTGCAGAACCCTGTTTGGACAGGGAACATAAGGGACATAGGAACTTTCTCACAGGACGTAATGGAAATGATAGTCCTGCTATCTGAATATTCACTGTCTAAACTTATTTTGATAATGAGCTACATTCTGGTTGCAGTGTTTAACTGTGTCAAACAATCTCAGTGTGGAAAACATAATAATTCCATATACATTTGTGGTCCTAAATTGCAAAAGTATATGTACTCATCTTGTCTGGATGCGAGAAGACAAGTATAGCAATCAGTAATATTAAGAATTATACTAAGAACTGGGTGAAACATAACTAAACTAAATCTGAAAACCTAAAAGATTACCACCTAAGCACACTTTTTGCTTCCTCCTATTTGACAGAACATACATTTACTTGTTCCTATTTTACCATATATACAGTATATACATTTATTTATATTTTTTAATATATTATGTATTTATATATTTATTTATACAGTTATATACTATATCTGAAACATAATAGTATCACACACAAACACACACAAGACAGGAAAAAGCGTGTACCTGGCAACATATTTCTTCTTTTGGAGGTTGTGTTGGTCAGGATGGACTTCTCTAGTAAAGCAAACTGACACTTATTGTAGTCTTTTTCCAAACAAGATTCAGACCAACCCTACATAACTACACAAGAGGGGCTCCTAAATCAACGGTGCTGACAGGAATGAACTCTATCCTATACTGTAAAAGACCTAAGAGCCAACATGTATCATAATGTTATGTTAATCAATCATGTTAATAAAAAAAATATTGTCAAATATTGTCATTTTTTGTTATGCAGTTTGAGTAGTAAATGAAACAGCTTCAGTTTTGGCAGTAAAGTAGAAGTGAACTCTGCTAACTCTGTCAAGTTTCAGATAGGGTTATGCTAGCTTGTTGGCTACATGTAGGCTGTCGCCTCAGGGGTGTGTGTATGTGTGTGCTTATTGAAGATGAATCTTTTGTGTCTTAGTACTTGAATGTACACTGCTCTATACCACTTAACCCGTGCCAGAATTTGTAAGGATTATGCTGCAAGTACTGTATTTCTGCTAAAGAGCACTCTATAGTGCAGCATGATTTAAGGCCCAGTAAAACCAAACAGAGTACAATATTTTCACAGTCAGAGTTGCTGAAAACAGAAAATGTTAGGTTGTTAAAATGGGTTATAGTTTAGAATTAAACATGCAAATGTAGAAAGGTTGTAGCAAAAATAGGAACTTTCAGGTAATAGGGTCAACTGTCAAGCTTAAGAAGTTTATCTGTGTTTGACATACATTCAAAATACACTACTAATAACACACCACACTAAAAACAAGCACACTTTATGACCAACAATGTCCAGTCTTGTCAGAGTGTCAGATGTGGCCTAGTGGTTAAAGTTTTGGACTTCTAATCTGAAGGTCCCAGTCAGTGTTGAACCATTGAAAAGACCCTACAGTCTAGTAGTTCAAATGTACTCAGATGATGTACAACGTGGGCTAAATTTCCATATAAGTGTTCACCCTACTAAAATATTTTTTAAATCATTTAATCTGAAAGTAAAATGAATTTGCTTGGAATTACATGTCACAAATCTACCGACATTGACTCTAATTCTAGTACTCAGTATAATTTAGAAAATATTTCACCCATAAAAACATATGGTGATATGTAATCAGTCCTCTGAAAAGATTAAACATAGATCATACAATGATCTACAACAACAACACATTGAATGTTAGTTTGAAGGGCTGGGTAAGACCTGCAATTGATATGGAAAAAGCTGTGCACAGCTTTATTTAAATAAAAATGGCTTATTAAATAATATTATGAACGAATGTTTTTCTGTATTCTTTTTTGTTCTTGACAAATAGTAATGCCTCATCTGTTTTCTACAGAGGAGAATATGTGAGCTTTAAACACCAGTCATAAGTGTTAAAAAGTGCCCTTTTTAAGGTGGGAAATTAATGTTGATTAAAGGATAAGATGAAATAATGTATGAGAAAGAACAAGTGCCTTCTTTAGCCAACTGTATATATTTTATATGTTATGTATTTATTATTTATTTATTGCATATTTGTCACACTCTAAGTGTTTAATTTCATTTTTATCTCCAAAGAAAATGTCATTTAAGATGTACTTAGGAGAATGTTCTTTGGAGGTTAGAAAACGTTACAGCTAGTATAAATCTAGCAAAGCATTACAGAATAAGAAAATTATACCAACTGTCAAACATGGTGGTGAAAATTCTGTGGGGATGCTAAGCGGCTTCAGGGGCTGGATGACTTCCAAGGGAATAATATATTTTGGTGTCTATTAGAAAAGGCGAATGTGCTTTCATCAATCCCTGATCTGAAGCTAGTACAGCCTACTGATATACAAAATATAACCTCTGTTATTTGTGCCAGTAGAATCATAGGCTAATCTTGTGGCACTGTGGTTCCAAAAAATAAGTGTAAGCAGTGTAGAACTGCCTTACAGACCTTCTCTTGTTGCAGTCATTAAAGACCCTACATATTGATTCATAGCCACTAAAATAATGAGAAACATAAAGCGATTTGGGAAAACTACATCCTCAAATTGGGCCAACAGATACCCATGGCTGTGTAATATTCCAAATAATTGTTGTTGTTACTAGAGGTGTAATATATAGGCCGGAGTGCATGCTATGCAGATACTATGGATGGAGAATGGCATTTTAAGCACAGCCACTCGCCTCCAGTTGTGCTCAGATATGAGTATAGACTCCATCTAAAGGCCAGCTGGTAAACTGCAGCACACCTCACTACACCCACACGACGCTTTTCATCTCAAAGAGATTTGTTTAAATGGATCGCTCAGAATAATCATTCTTGTTAAAGACCTATTCCATCCAACGCAACATTGAATATAGATTAAGCCACTCATTGGAAAACTCTAACAAGTTTATCAGATAATGTGAAAATGTTAAGAAAATAGTGTTTAAAATGTAAAATGTGTACGTGTGATAAGCAAATTTTTACCTGTTCATTTTCATGTTTCAGCGACTCCCTATTTCCTGTTGAAAAGCAGTTTATATCTGCTTTTTTGTTTATATGTTTCTATCAGGATTAGCCCAGTTCATTAAAACAATATATTTAGAATATATCATTTTGTTAATACATATTTTATACAGGTGGCTCACTGGAGGGCACCCAGGTTGGAGCGGCAAGGGTCCTTTCTGTGTGGAGTTTGCATGTCCTTCCTGTGTTCGAGTGGTTTTACTCTGGGTACTTCATTTTCCTCCCACAGTCCAAAAATAAGGATTAGGCTAGTTTATTAATTGGTCTGTATACAAGACTAGTCTTGATGTAACCTTGTGTGTGTTATTGAAATGGCCACGGATGCTAAAAGCAACAATAAATAAATCAAATAAACATCAAAATATTAAAAAAATAATTTAATCAAACAGAAAATATGGCAAATTTGTAGATTTCTCAAGATGTACAATTAAGTTAATCCCACTTGCTTCCAAGCAATCAGCTAAAAAAAAGTATTATTGCATTTTATTTTTGCATCTACATTAAAGAGCGATGAAACGGCTCCAGCGAGTGCGTAGTCATGCATTCCTATCTGATTATCAGAGCAGATAAAACTCTCTCTACAACTGTCAGTCAATGACTAAAATGATTGAACCGAGCAAACTGAAAGACTGCAAAAGACTAAACCTAAAATATATACTGAATGCTTTGACTAAATAATGTCTAAAAATCAAAACAAACATTTAACAGAGCATGCTAAAAAGGAACACTTAATATCCTGATTTCCATATAAAATTTGAAACTGATATTGATGTTGGCATTTAAAAAGGATGAAAAATTCTCCATTTTCTTCTCTAGCGTGGCTACAAAATAGAAAATATGTAGTACAGAACAGTGGAGGTTCAAACATTCAACATGTATGAGCATATTCGGTATGAATTCTGACTGTGCTGAGTGTGCTGTCTGACTGGTTGTCTGGTCAGATAGTGATGGAATGTTAGCAATCCCATGCTACTGATGTAAACCAGAGTGAAGAGATGAGCATTCAGCCTCAATGACAATAAAGATAAGAGAATTCCACACTGCATACAGCCATGGGCACAATGAAAGGGAGAAAGGGAGAGAGAGGGAAAGAGAGAGATAAAGAACTGGAGAATAAGCTAAAGAAATACATACATTGTGTTTTTTATGCCCTTTACACATCTGGCTTGGAGGTCTGAACATGTGATGATGAAAGCAAATGCATCTTATGACTACTGCCTTAAATAAAGAACTAGAAACTCTGGCAACAATGGGAACTCCAATTTATAGTACCTGTCTGCCCTTTTTAACTGAGATCCTAATTTACATCTTGCTTGGTTAAGTTATAAACTGCAACATAAGTAACATTAGATAAATCTGTTAGATGAAACAACAAGCCATCCTTCTATTCATCTTTCTTCAGTGATATGAGTTTATAAAGAACTTACTTATTTAATATGCTAAAATGATAAAGTGAATTGAACAAACTGCAGTAAATACACTAAAAATAAAAATCATAATCACCATTAGCTTAACCCTAAACCTAGCCATTGTTTATGGTGATTTTAGTCAGATTTAAACCATAGTGACTTTGACACTATGGGGATATTTTGCTGGTCTGTAGAAACACACGTCAGTGGAAATCTGCACAAAGATAGTAACAGGACTGGTGGTCCCCTGTGTGTGAGTGGGTAATAGAAGAGAGAGCATGTGAATGCTACCAGCAGCAGGAAACCATGCCAAATGAACATTTCCAGAGCAGATTCACTGGCAGCTGTTACTGAGAGTATCTTTCACTTTACAACACCATCTATTACACATACACACACGATGAAATGCTCCAGTCATCACTCATCACAGTCAGCCCAGGTAAACACAGAACAATAGACGAGGATGCTGTAGTGACACACCACTAAGAAATACAGGGAAAGAGAGAGAGAGAGAGAGAGAGAGAGAGAGAGAGAGAGAGAGAGAGAGAGAGAGAGAG
>JAUZST010008362.1:0-13611 GCA_034779995.1 Parotocinclus haroldoi
CATATTTATCTATTTACTCAATTAACATCTAGGCCACCCATGGATGTAGGTCTCATTTTGTGTCTTGGTCCTCCCAAGGTTTCTTCCTTTTACTTTCAGGGAGTTTGTCGTTGTCACTGTCGTTCTAGGCTTGCTCAATTTGTGATTGGCCTTTAAGGATAATATAAGTGTGTAAAGCTGCTTTGAGACAATGCTCTGTTGTAATATAAATAGCTATATAAATAAAGTAGCTATAATATAAGTAGCTATATAAATACATTTTAATTGAATTGAATTCAATCTCTTGTGGATGGATCAAAAGGGTCACGAATGGCCATCCAAGATATAGGGGAGACCAGCCAGGAAATTCTGCCCCAGTGCAGAAACAGAGACTTCTGCCAGCTCTCTGAAAGACTAGCCTTCCATTCAGGGCACGCTAACAACTTTACCCTGTGTTCTGTGTTTTCTGGATAGGCATCCAACCTCTTTCCCATATAAAATGGCAGAGGCCGTACTACTACAATAATTTACAATAATATGTGCTGAAGTGCTTAGTGCTGTTGCCTCACAGTCACAGTGACCCAGATTCCAGTTTCAGCCTGGCCACAGCATGCGTGGAGTTTGTGTGTACGTGTGCTCTGTGTGCCTGTGTTGGATTCCTCCAAGTACTCCGGTTTCTTCACACATTCCAGCATCATCCTTTAGGTCAACTGGTGTCCCCAAAGTGTCCCCGTGTAATGTGTGAATGTGTATGTGTGTGCCTTGCGATGCACTGGGTTGGCTCATGTCTTGTGCCCCATGGGCCTGGTTAGGCCCTGTTCTCCGTTAAGATGAATACGAATTAAATGGGTAGAGAATGTGAATGAGTGATGTAATAGAGTCCCTGATGGTAAATAGATTGTTTGGACAGGTTTCATGAATCCAGAGTTTAGGAAACTAGTGCTTAATCGGTGGAGTAATATAAACTGTATAATGAAATATTTGTACAATGGAAATTGCACTGTATATGCCAGGGGTGGCACCTTGGAGCTCCGTCTAAAAATGTAATGTAATTGTATTGTTGTTGTTTTTTAGTCCATAACATTTGCGTTCGTGTACATTTTAAAATGTCAATATCGAATAGAAAAAATGTAGAATTTGGTCTGGGGTCAAAGATAAATAACGTGTGCCAGACCCCCATCTCGAACTTTGCTAAGATAAGCTAGCAGGTGCCGCTATGATGGTAAGCTAGATGTGATTTGGCAACCAATCCGATCATTTAATTGTGAAAGTTATTTTGAATGTTTCCTATATTTGATTGTTTGTTGCACGTGAGTGTTTTCAGTTGGATTCTGGATTTCACCATACATAAGAACGGCAAAGACCTGGACAATTTCACTGCTCACAACAATTAGGAAATAATTCATAACGGTATATTATATTTTTACATATTCCCTAATTTTGTGTGAGCAGTATAGTTCATAATACTTTATCCCATTATTCTAATTTCTCATTAGAGTTGCTAGTGATTTAAACATCCCTAGATCTAAATTAAAGCTGCATGATGGCTGATCCACTGATTACACTAAATCTATGACCACTCTTAGGGGCCATAAGAAGTAGATATGGTACATGTGGAAACCCTGTACAAAATGAAGTCACATTAAGAAACAGCAGTTAGAATGGGTAATCAGGGTAACAGAGAGAGCTATGACAGAATGGCAAGACAGAATACACAACCCAAAGCACCTGACCCTCAATCTGTTGGGCACCACGGGACTTTCCTGTGCCTGACCACGGAAATGATGCGCTCCCTTACCAGCTTAAAAGGCAACACAAACTTCAACACAAAAGTCTTTTGGCTGTAGGAGGAAATCGGAATGGCTGAAGTGAACCCACGCAGACACGGGGAGGACATGCAGAGCCCATACAGAAAGAGACCAGGTCACTCTGCCCTCGGATTGAACCCGGGACCTTCTTGCTGTGAGTTTTATTGAACTGCAGACAGTATAATCCCAAGCCAGTTTGTCAACAAATACTTGAGGAAGATATTTACATTTTTTAAAATAATTTTGAAAGGAAAAATACCACAATGGCGACCCCCTACTGTTTCACTGCTTAAGACGTCTTTACAAGACAAACGGGACAAAATAATACCTGAAACACTTCGGTAGAAGTCGGTAGAAGTCCAAGCAAATGCATTAAAGACTGAGTTTATTCTTTTTTTTTGCATATTGTACCATCTTTTTTCTGATTTGGGGTTCTAGGTTCTGATATTGAGAACATCATTGAAGGAACGAGCATACACAACGTTCATGCCTGCAATAACCCTTCCAGTACACTAGAGGACAACCTTACATGATATTATTGAAATGTACTCAATTATCCACACATTTTTTATATATATATATATAAAACACTTGTAATCATATTGATGAGAATCACATTTTATTGCATTTTAAATTAGCATGGCACATTCTTGGTGTTTAAATGTCAACATGAGTACACTTCTCACATTTTTGTAACTATTTTATGACATATTTCTATGTGTGTCTTGCCTGCAGTTTAGCATGGTGGTGGTTTGGGGCTGCCAGCTGTGAGGAGTTACAGTTCATTGAGGGACCCATGAATACCAACATGTACTGTGACAAACTGAAGCAGAGCATGATGCCCTCAAGCACGTCTCCAGAGCTAAACACTGCTGAGCATCTGTGGAGGAGCACAAGGTCTTTAACATCCATTAGCTCCATGATGTCCTCATGGAGGAGTGGAACAGGATTCCAGTGGCACCCTGCGAAGCTCTAGTGAACTCCATAAACAAGAGAGTAAAGGCAGTGCTGGAAAATAATGGTGGCCACACAAAATATTAGCACTTTGCTCAGTTTCACTTAGGGGTGTACTCACTTTTGTTGCCAGCGGTTTAGACATTAATGGCTGTGTGTGCAAAGTTACACTGTTATACAAGTTGTAGATTGACTACTGTGCATTGTATCAAAGTGTCATAACTTCAGTGTTGCCACATTAAAAGCTATAATAAAATAAATACGAAAATAAGATTGGGGTATTCACTTTTTGGTGATATTATAATTTGAATTACAGCACATATTGATATTATAATGGTGGATGTGGTATCAGGACAACAATTAAATATGCAAAAACACACATTTTGAAGAGTAAAAAAGACATTGCACCCAACATGTTTACAACATTGAGTTCTAGACTGCAGCTGCTAGAGGAACTTGGAAGGTTAATCATAGTCCTGAATTTCAACATTTTTACACATGACTATGGATCATTGTGGTCCAAACTCTTTAGAGATTTTTGTAATCTTTTCTAGGCTGATAGGCAACAGCAACTTCTGTGGTCTCAAAATTGTCATTTGTTTATGCCATGATACTGTTCCACAACTAAATAAGACGATCAGAAGATCAGACTTTGATAGCTATCTGTTCATGAAATACTGCACCACATAGCATGCTTCACTGATTGAAAACACCTGACCTGAAAATTTCTGACACAGAGAAATATGACCCTGAACCGAAACATAGTGTGTTTAAGATGCAAACAAAATGGGTGTTATTATGCATGCCCTTTATTCCAAGACCTCCTGGATAAAAAAAAAACAAAACAGAAAAACATGTCTAAATTTAAAATATTATTGAATTGTTATTGATACTGTACTATTCGAGTTGTTAATGTGTTATTAACAAAGTGGTTTAATAAAGTTTAGGGAGTTTTTGCTGTATACTGGAAGATCTCACATTCCTTACATACATGTAAGGGCGTTCTGGAGGAATTTCTGGTCTACATCCACTGTAAGTTTAAGATCAGAAGGATCCGGTGTGGTTTTCAGTGGTTTGTTGTTATTAGAGTGGTTTGTGTGAACAAGGACCGGTGGCAGAAATTACAGCTTGACTGTGGAGTTTATTTTAACATCTGCTGATTCCTCTCATGCCGTCGGCTACTATTAGAGCCTGCAGATGGAGACAAATACTGTTTAGGTCTCCATCTTTATGAGTGAATACATAAAAATGTGAGTTCAGAGCTCAGCTCTGACATGTTTATTGATGTCTGTGCCAATCAAAGTGCTGATGGAGACAAACCGATTTGTTTCATATACTGACAGTCAGAATAAGTTACAGAATCCCTGAAAGGACATTCATTTGTAGATTTGATTTACTTGTGTGATATGTAAAAGGCATCCGGGCCTGTGGTGGTCTACCGGTTAAGGTACTGGACTATGGACCAGAAGGTCCAGGTCAGGTCAAAACCCTCCATTGCCAGGCTGCCACTGTTGGATCTCTCAACTCTTAACCCACAATTGTTTGGATTGTAAGACTGCGTCAGTTGTAAGTCACTCTGCGATGAGATGAATCTGCTATGAGATAAATGTAAAACTAAATCCATATTTGATAGACACCAAGATCACCCATACAACCAGACACCCCATCCTTCCAAACATTTCCTGATGATGTAGACCAATTTAGGGGATCCACTGTATCCTCGGATGCCCCGAAGAGCTACTAGCATGAGTGAGTTTGCTAAAATTCATGTATTAAACAAAACAAATTATCTGAAGTAGACATTCTAATGTTATTTTATCCTAGTGAGGGTCATGAAGACTAACTTGGTGGTTAACTGGTGGTCATGGTGGCTCAGTAAGTAGCACCGTCACCTCACAAAAAGAAGGTTCCTGGGTTCAGTCCCAGAGTGGGAGACCTCTGTCCTGTCTGTGTGTAGTCTGCATGTCCTAACCATGTCTTAAACTTATTTTAAGGTTTAGTACAGCCCCTCAATGGTAACACGCACAATACAACAAAGCAAAACGATGATATACACCAGGAATAATATAACTGAAATTCAGGGACTCACTTTATCTTTTTCTGTTCTCAAATGCCACTAGTTTTTGAATAATATTGCTCAAAACAGTTTGCCTTCTCATCTAATAAAAAGTAATTCTCTGGGACAGCTGCTTTCCAAAAACATCATTTTCTTATTAAGTGATGTGCCCCTTGCTGGGTATGCATTAAACACCCCCTCTAACCAGTACTTGAGGTAAGGGAACCCCAATGCATGGAGTGTTCTGAGAAAAAGGCACAGAGTCTTTTTCAGCTGTCTTTTTTTTAACCTTATTTCCAAACCTCACCATTCACCTGCACTCACAAAACGTGCCTGATGATCTAATTACAAAAAAACTGCAGTTACTATCACTTTGAAAAGGAGGTACCACACAAATACTTTGATTTAATTCACATTTGATTACTAGTATTGCTCATATTTGATTTTACTTATTTATGCAGAGGTACTGAATTCACACAAATAAGTGACGGAATGCATGTTCTCGATATGTTGGAGGTACTTCTTGTTTCGGCAGCATCACAATTTAAACACTGCCTCTATCCCTATATCCCATAATAAGACAACTCTGGGAACTCACTGTGTCATATCAAGCCTTTATTACTAGGGAAACAGTGTAATTATACACTGTATATAATATATATATATTACATTAAAACACCTTGCATTTATAAAGTGTGCTCTCATTTACTGGGAACACATTTAAAGACATTTTCCTGCAGTGATTTAGTAAGCTGTATGATTATCCAGCTTGTTCTTCAGAGAGCCTAATTCAGTGTTTAGTGCAGCCCCTCATTTACATTTAGTCATTTAATCATTTGGCAGACACTGTTATCCAGTGGGACTTGCAAATATTTGCAAACATTTAAAGATGCATGCACTCGGTGACCTATAATTATTAATTACCAGTCAGACCAGAAACTAATTCTACTCAGAATCTTAGATTCTTAGATTGACACTAAAGTCAAACATAATTAGATAAATACAACAAGAGCTTGAACGTAAGTTGACAAGAATACATAAAAAGAGCAGGTACAATAAAAGTTCATTATTAAAAGAGTTCATTATTATTATTTTATTAGTATAAAGAAGTGAGTCATCAAATGTCTGTGCAGTGATAAGAGACACATGACTATTTTCACATAACCAATGAGAAGTCAGGACACTGTAATACCATGGTAATGGCACCCTGAATTGCAGGACCTAAGTTGGCAAGCAGGTATGTAGCCCTAAACCATCCATCCATTGCCTTCTGCTTAATCCCCATGAGGTTGCGGGCCAGCTGGTGCCCACCCAGCAACTCTGGGTGCAAGGGGAGAAACAACCCTCAACGGGGCCTCAATCCATCATAGGGCACATACACAGTCACGTACACAGTCACGCACTAAGGGCCACTTTAGAGACACCAGTTAACCTAACACGCATGTTTTTGGACTGTGGGAGGAAACCAGAGTACCCAGAATAAACCCACGCAGACACAGGGAGGACATGCAGACTCCAGACAGAAAGGTCGCAGGCCGCTCCACCCTGGGATTGAACCCGGGACCTTCTTGCTGTGAGGAAGCGGTGCTACCCACCGTGCTGCCCAGCCCTAAACCAAATAATGGTTGAGTTAGAGTTAGAGTTAGGAATTCTCTGCTGGGAGGTAGATCAGTCCAGTTTAGTCGTGATTGATCTTCAGGTGGTGCCTCACCATCCAGAAGGAGATATCAGCAGCCCTCCAGATATCTGTTTTGAACCTTGGGACTTAGGCAGTGGGAGTGAGAAGCTCAGGGATCTAATGATTTAGTATACAGGGAAAACAGGAGAGGGCCAAGAACTGATTCCTAAAGAGCTGCTGTAGTGATCATATGAGGTGATGAAAGTGAACCTTACCATGTCCACTGGAAGGATCAATGTTGTACTTATAAGGAGAACATGCCAAATTGTAGTGTTTAAGGCCATTATTATGTATTGACCAACACTATGTATATAAATTAATTCTCTGTGTGATGCTCCGGCAAAATTATTTCACTAAGATCCACTTTTAACCAGGTCCTTACATATTTAACCAGGCCTTTACATTTCCTTCTCGAGAACAAACAACTCTAAAGCATGTATAGAAAGGCAACACACATTATAATTACAGTCGCCTACATAACCAGTTACATAATTTTAAAATCCAGTTCATTCTGAAGGGTCCTCACATTATTCCTTAAAAATGTAATTTGCCAAAATAACAGTTAAATTGTAAAAGACCTCAAAGAAAGTTTCCCAGAAACAACACTGATATCTTATCTCATGCTGTAAATTATGTAAGAGCATCTAGAAGTAAATGTCAAAAGTTCACAAGGAAATATGTCATTGAGATATGTTACTAGCGGGGAGCTGCAATTCAAGCACTGAGGTATATAAATACTAAGGGTATGTCCCGAATTCTTAGTTAAGATTATCACAAAAACACATGCTGCTTTACAAAGTCCTTTTCAAGTAAAATCTCACTGAAGTAAAACTTGTTGAAGGCTGCTATGTATTAGCCTCCATGTGAACATTCTGAAGTGATGATTCTTAAAAAGGGAATTTGCAATGCAAATGTTCATGGTAACTATTCTTCTGTCATGATGATGCAAGCTGAAGAGCAGCGTCACCCTAAAACGGTTCCGTCTCTCATTTTTCTAATTTACCAATAAATACTCCCCTTTCCATTAACATCCTCGCCTGGCTAACTTTTTCACTTTCAGGTCGGTGTGTATTTTCTTGGTGTTGTTTCATGTCTTGTTCAGTGTCTTGAGTTACTGTCTATCTTTATTTTTTTGTACTTGTTTATTCTCTGTTTGTGTTAGACTGTTAGCTTTTTGTCAGGTTGAATAGCACCTTGTGTTGTTGTCTTGTTTGTTGGCTGAAATGAATCATTAGCTCCGTAGTTCGTTGTTGTCTTTGTTAGTATGGTACCATAGTAGTATACTAGTTCAGTTCATCACTGTTTCCAAAAGGTAGCATGCTGTGTGGTCCTGCTTAACAGTTAGCATTGCTAGTAGCAATTGTGCACCAGCCCTGTCTGTATCTTAACACGTTGCTTGTTTTTGCATTCACTGTTTCGCAATGTTAACTGTCAATAAAGAGTAAATGTTAAAATAAATAGTAGGATGATAGCTGAATTTATTCTGTTACATTGTCAGGAATGGTAGAGGAATTTAAACCTTCAACTGAAGCTTCTTTTTAATATTACTTCTGTAAATGGGTAGATACAGAAATGTACTATACAATGCACTGTATATGTATAAGGGGAGCATGGTGGTGCAGCAGAGCCTGGTCGTATCACTACTGTCCCTGGGTGTAGAGGGGTCCCTGGGTCCATGAGGAGTTTGCATATCCTTGTCCTGAAGAATGGGTTTACTGCTGGTGCTCTGGTTTTCTCCCATCGTCCAAGACATGATTAAGGGTAACTGATCGAGGTAAATTGGCTCGGTGTGATTATGTATGTTCAACGTAGCTTTGTGCTTGTCGAGAAATGGCCACTGCATCTGATATGATGTAAAATAAACAGAATTCCCAAGTCTCTTATATGCTTGTCTTGGTAATAGCACATTAATGACTGGGTCCCGGTAACTCACAAAAGTCTGAGGCTTAAAGTAAGGAGGAAGTATCTGGCAAGGCAAAAAGAAATACGCAGAGAACATTAGTAGACCTAATTATTATATCTAACTTGCCCCTGTCCCACCTTTTTGCAATGTGTCGCAGGCCTGAAATGCAGGAATGAGTGTATATGAACAAAGTGAAGTTGATTGGACAAAAAAGCAATGAAGCAACTAAACCGTGTTTTTATACTGTTTCTGATTTTTCTGATTTGGGGTTGTGCAAGACTCAAGACTCAGTAGCAAAGATATTGAGCCTAATTAATGCATAAGACAAATTACACTAAAATGTCTACATTAAAAAAACCCAACAAAACGTTGAGTCCATCGGTGGTTTTACTGTCTACACACACTGATTAAAGCATACATGACACCTGTTTCCACTGAAACAAACACGTGTAAACACCGCAGCCTTCAGTCGGTGCAGAGCAAACAGTTGGACCTCAACCACATTGCAGCAACAAGTTTTACCTTAGGAAATCCCCTATGGACGTTTTGTGCATCATAAACCACGCAGTAAAAAACGCACTCAGTTCTTGAGTCCTGGTATGACAGCTAATAATGTCTACATAAATCTGAGATATAGTGGAGAACAAATTAAATCTAAATCAATTGGCTGCCCGTCATGTCTTACTGTCCTAAGTGTTGCTCTTGGGCACCGCTATTTTTAGTTCTCTGGGGCTTATTTCCTGGGAACTGAGCAGCAAATTCCACGTGACTCACCGCACTGCAGATTGCTAACTAGCATTAGTATGCATCCTAGCATATTTGGAAACTGTTCACATCACTGTTCACCATTTTAGCTGAATCTTATTTGTTAAAACAAAAAGTTAGCCAAGGTAAACTAAGCTAAGCTGGTAGGATGTTGCATATATTCTGGCAACATGCTAGCTGAATTTATTCAGTCACATGAATTAATTATTTTAATATTATTTCTGTAAATGAGTATACACAAAAATGTACTATATGCAATGTGTGTACAACTATACAATGTAGCTTTAGGTTAATGGAAAATTGGCCCGGTCAACATAGCATTGTGTTTGTCGGGAAATGGCCGATGCATCCGATATGATGTTACATTAGGGGTGAGCTACCCCTAGTCTACCCCCTGAAGTGTGAGACCATAAGGAAGGAGGAACTCCCTGTCAAGGCAAACAAAAACACACAGGTAACAAAGACCCATGATGAACATAGAAATGCAATGGAACCTGGGCAGAGAGAACCAGGGCCTCAGTCAGTGAATTACTGGTTTCCAATGCTGTCACCTCTCTGGCGATGTGACGTTTGTCAAAATCTGTTTGTGTGAGGCATTCTTCAAGTCTCTGAAGTTCCTCAAGTGTCAGAGGTTGGGCCAGGATTGGATCTGACCAAGGGTGCCCCTATGTGACATACACCTCATACACTGCTCACAAAAACTTAGGGGATGTGACAAACATCTCATTTTCAATTCAAAATACAAAAATAATGGGATATTTCATCACGGGATATTTCATTTTGAAATTTCTGCGAACAGTATAGCTTGGTTAATGAATGTTTATAAAACAGGACTCCAATATCCATTATTTTCTTAAATGAATGAATCCTAATTTACTTCAAATCTATAGCTCATTCTGGTTTATTGAGAACCCCATAAACTTTTAATGATATCAGTATATTCTGCTTGGGTATCATTTTGTAAACACTCCTCCATCCTAGTTGGCATCTAGCACATCAATGTCTCCTATCACAGTTCTGTGATTGAGTGATATATGTATGGAGATAAAATGAACTATGTCGATAACTGTTTGCCTTCCACTGAAGTTCTGTGGCATTGCCTAATAATACATTTATGAGAATTGACTTATGCCAGCATACTAAACATACCAGTCTGCAGCCCTGGATGTCCCAATATACATATAATAAAAGTGGAAAATGTGTGGGAAGAGGACGTAGCAGAAATGACGACCACTGGCCTTTCAAGCCTACAGAGACAAGTTTCCCCTGCCCATTCTCTCCTACCCTGTTCGATGTAAGTTCCTGTTTGTGTAACTGGTGGTATTACAATTCTAATGTATCTGACTCCCTGACCTCCATGTTTGTAACAGTGTGTCTTGTCATTCACACAAAGCCTACTCTCTTATTGTCACTTCCTGCCTTCCGCCCACAGTAGGACCATGTGTTATCCTTTTATTTTCTTTGTGTATACAACTCAACACTACTGTATTTAACATACAGTACATCAGAGAGAAATGCACTTTTTATGGCTTTTTGTTTCATACAGGGATTGATGATACTTTTGAAAATGGCAGGTGCAAAGTGTTGTTGATAGATCCCTTCTGAGTCACAGCTGTACCAAAACAAGGCACATGCCCTGACTTGTACTTTATCTGTCCTATAAATAAAGCGGAATATGTGAATAAGATGAATTGCACATTTCCGCATGACAATACTAAATTGTGAAATTCTAAAGACTGTCTCTGTGTGCTTGAGCAAAACAATCTCTTATGTTGGTTATGGGGCATTATTGGTCAAACAATAGCAGATCTTGATTACTTTCTAAAAATAGTTTAGGTTAAGGAAGAAAGGAAGCGCCAACATTTTATTGTCAGTAATTGTTTTCCTGTACTGAACAAGCAGTGGAAATTTTTTCAAAAGTGGAAACTCTTATTATGGAAGTCAGGTACTGGGAGTTACTGGGCAGTCATTAAATGGTCATGCAAAACATATATCTTTTTTACAGCACTGTCTTAGACCTTGATATTTAACACGAGGGAGTGATTATAGGGCAGGAAATATGTCATTAGCATGAAGGTGGCACAACTGACTCGTCTGTTCTGTTGCTTTTTAAGTGTGCATTCCCATTTAACTATAGAGCAACTAAAAAGCAGAAGCCGGCATGGAAACCTTTAGCTGAACTATGCAATCTTTTGTTTTGTTCTTAAGTTGTGATGGATAGTAACGTCAAGTCAAATAAGGTAAATTATACTAGTACTTTATTTTATAGCACTTTTTACAACTGAGTATTGTCTCAAGCAGCTTAACAATTTTAGAATATCGTCTAATATCTAGGGTCAATCCCGAATTAAGCAAGTCTAGGGAAACAAAGACATGGAAATACTCCTTAAGCATTATAAGGAAGAAACCTTAGGAGGACCAGGACTCAAAAAGTGACCATTAGATGTTAAATTGAAGAATTAAACTAATTTATCTAGTCAAATAAGTTTGTAGTAATAGTGCAACAACATACATTCATTCATTATCTTCTGCATAATCCACACAGGGTCACGGCCCAGCCGGTGCCCGGCAACTCTAAGGCAGGAACAACCCTAGACCGGGCACCAGTCCACTGTAGGGCACACACTCACACACACACACACACACACACACACACACACACACACAGTAACGCACACTAAGGGCTGCTTTAGAGACACCAATTAATCTAACATACATGTCTTTGGAATGTAGGAGGAAACCGGAGTACCCGGAGTAAACCCAAGCAGACAAGGAGAGGACATGTAGACTCCACACAGAAAGGACCAAGGCTGTTCCACTCTGTAACTGAACCAGGGACCTTCTTGCTGTGAGACAGCGGTGCTACCCACAGAGTTACTGTGCTGCCACCCAAAGTAAATATTAACAGATAAATAAAAATGTAATACAATTATTTTATGTATTTTCATTATTTTGTCCGATACACAGAGTCACTTCAATAGCACCAATTCACCGTGAGTCTTCGAAATTTTCTGAGCTTGTAATATTTACACTTGCTACAAACACTTAAATTGCATTTTTTAAACAGAAAATGTGTGATCCAAGCAGGCCCTATATCTACTACTACCTGTCTTATAAATTAATCTTGGTATTCAAGTTATTAGGTGTTGTTTGCTGGAACCCCTCAAGCATGGCGACTCGTTCCAGTTACTTTCCAGGACCACCCGCGATAAACGAAAATCCGTAGGGACTATATTTATTAAAGTATTTATACAATATTTTAGCCGTAGACCTTACAGAACGTTTGAGTGGCATCGTAGGGCTTAATAAAAACTTGCCATGTCAGCAAGTAGAGACTCAGGCAGCCGATGATCTAGTCTTACTTCTCGTTTTTGGTGAGTATTCATCCGCAGAGTAATTACTTTATTTACTGTAAATTATAATATTTTATGATTTATAACATTCCTTTATGGTTAGAGTTAATATTTTAAATATATGTTTATAAATGTTGTGATTTTTTAAATGTAAAAGTTCATCAAATACATGTATATGTATACATTATCTACTCCACACGTATTACGCATGTGCAGATCGAGTTCCCCCGCGAAACAGCAAAATTTGCAATATATTTTCCATTCATTCATTCCATTTGAAAACCCGTGATGCACCGAGTCCGCGAAAGGTGAACCGCGAAGTGGCAAGGGAACACTGTAAATTAAATTAAATGTAAATTAGGTTCTGAATTTGTTGTTTGTATCTGTTTGCGATTTGTATCATGCTTATTGTGTTGTTGAGTTTGTTTAGGGTAGCACGCCTCACAGCAAGTAGGAGAAAGGCTTGATTTCTGGGCATTCCTTACTCGTGTCCAAATGAGTTTACTCCAGGTACTCTGGCTTCCTCCCGCAATACAAAGACATACATGTTAGGCTAATTGATGTTTCTAAAAAGCCCCTAGTGTGCGAATGTGTGTGTATGAGTGTATGTGCCCTACAATGAATTGGCATGTTTTCTAGAGTTGCTAATGCTTGCACGCTGTGCCGCTGACTGGGAACTGGCTATGGAACCATTGCTCCCAACACCTTCTACGAGCTAGGGTCAGAACTGCAAAGATAACTGGCAATTCATCAAAATGTCCACCCTGCTTCTCTCAGTGCAATGATGTCTCTGAGCAAAATGTTTTTGAGTGTGTCATAGAGGCATGTCTAGCAGTCAAAGATCTCTTATCAAAAGGGTACCCTAGAGTCAGTGTATTTGGGTTAGTGTACTAATCATGTACTTCTGTCCACCTCCTTCCTGGTGCAGAGAGTGAGACGGTTCAGCTATTTCAGTTATATCCAGTGCGAAATTAAATAAGCACCCCATCCATAAATACAAAGTATAACCAAAAATGACACCCAAATTCATGGGCATAAGTATAATATGTTTTTATATGGATTTCTGTCATTTCTACCACCCGTAATGGAATAATCCAGGTTTGTATGCATCATAT
>JAUZST010008363.1:0-13610 GCA_034779995.1 Parotocinclus haroldoi
GTGTGTGTGTGTGTGTGTGTGTGTGTGTGTGTGTGTGTGTGTGTGTGTGTGTGTGTGTGTGTGTGTGTGTGTAAATATACATAAAAGATAAATCATTACTCTTTAGTCTCTCTCGTGCTCATTTATATCCACAATCCTGAATCAAAACAATTTTGACAACAATGCTAGCTAAGCCATAAACTGGCTGGTATGATTCTATAATTTTATATTATTATTCTCAGGAAGAGGAAAATAAATGTTTAATTGGTGTTGGACTACTATAATGAGTAGTTCTCAAGTTGACGTATTAATGGCTGTCATGCACTTGGGTATATTGTAAAATACTTGACTCTGAATTTAGCTTGCATACTTGTGATTGTAATTTTAACTGTGACCTGGACAAGTCTCTGTTATGGTCTTCCTTCTTGGTATTTGTCTCTGACTTGGACTAGATTGCTCTAGAATTGGGCTTATAGGGTAGTCTTGAACACATCTGTACACTTACAATAAAGAGAAACACTTGTCTCTGTTCAAAAGTTCAACTGAAGGGTTTTGTATCTATTTTGTTTTCAGCGTTCCTTTGTAAATCCTGTGCATCTTGTTTTCTAAACATTGTCTAATACTGCTTTGATTTTGGTATAAAAACTAGAGCAGAATTTACTAAGCAGACCAATCCTGGCGATCACATTCTTTTAGAAAGTATTATGGATAGCAATGAGTTCCTCATTGGGAGTGTCATTCTAAAATATAATTGCCCATTGATGCTGAGATTTAAGATTCAGAAAGTCCCAACCTCTCAGGCTCCAGTAAGAACGTGCTCCCACCAGATGGGGTCAGCGTTATTCTTTGTGCCAGCTGGTTGAGGTTTCGAAGTAACCCTTACTCCTGTACCTCCTCCCATCAGCATCTTCCTTCATAACCCACTGCTATCATGCTATATGTGCACCATAGACCCACTAAATCCCTCCCCTCAGAAAGCGTTACTCTAGTGGAACTTTTAATGTGCTGATCTCCGATTACGCTTTCCCATGTGCAAGACACTCTGTCCCAGCCAGACACTGTCTGCACACAAACTGCTTCCTTCAGCAACCACGGGAGCTGAGGGGAACTCTGGGGGGTTGGAACAGAGGACAGAGATGGATGAGGTGATGTGTATGAAGAGACATAGAAATGTTTTGAGAATTAGCAGGAGAGAGAGGAAGCATCCAACAGAATCTTTCCACGGTCACAAATTAGGGTCAGTTTCATTATGGGAGATTTCATTTGGAAGTATCCTCTAATTTTAGCAAGCAGTATAGCTTCTCACTTAAAAAAAAAATTGTACAAAAAATTGTTCAAGTCTCTTCGACAAGCTGTAACAGTTTTAACATAATGTAGTGAGTCTCAGTTTCTCACCCCATCGCTACCATTTTATTATCCATCAATAGTAAACCAGCTGCTCCTTTCGCTTGTGTACATCTGGTACACCGTAGCAACTCCATGAACCTTTCAAAAAATGTGGTTGTTTGTCAGTTTGGAACTTGGGTAATTAGGCTGCATTCACATTACAGGCAAAAGTGGTTCAAGTCCAATTCTCTACTCAAATGTGAATACTGATAGGTTCTTCACAATTTCTTTTTAATTTGACCTGTAACCAGAATTGCTTGAATTTGTCCATGTTCTTTAACTGATTCACAAATGCAGACGAGTATTAATCTATTTGAAATGCCAAGTAAATACACACAATGGAGCTTATGGGAGCGACTGTTCTCTGTGTAATGAAGACTAGGTGGTGAAGAAGGGTAATATTTGGATGGTTTTCGATGTAGAGTATAGCCTTGTACCTTGACCTACCACATGAGTGGTGGGAGCATGACATAGATGCTTTACAGACATGGATTATTTGAAAACTTGCCAGCATCCAGCTGTATATGCAAGAACTGTACTGCACATTTCTCCGTCCCTTATGCAGTGTAGGTAGGCATTCTTGTACATATTTATTTATTCACGCAGTGCAATAAGATATTTTTTACATTTAGCAATAGTAATAGTAATAGTAAAAATAGTAATAGCTTACTGGACTATTTATAGTTCTATAGTTCATAGATAATATTTTTTACTGTACTGGTACCTACATTTCTGGGTTCATTCTGTACAACCCTCATTGTTTTGTCTTGATTGTGCTGTACTGCGAATACTGCTACTGGCTGCTAAATTTCCTTTGAAACAATAAAGTGTCTGTCTGTCTGTCTCTCTATCCATCTACCCATTCATCCATCCATGATGCACGACACTAATTTAAAGTGGCTTATAATCACAAAACCGAGCACTAATTGGATTCTGCTGGCTGGTAATGCCATGGGAGCAGGATACCACTGATATGAGGTTTTTAATGACTGTTCCCAATATTTAAAGGGATCGACTGATGGTCGATATGTAATGTCAATATTACTTTATTTATCAACGGATGAAACTAACACTTAGTTTTAACATTCAAAAAAATAATTCCAGAAGGCTTGTGATGATTACCAAGCAATTCTCACAAGGAATAATGTAAATTTAATGTATCCATTCCAGACCCCCACTGTGCACACTGAGCAAGGCATTGTATTTTTATTGTAAATAAATTTTATTGTTTATTTATTGTACATGAATTATTGTACAAGTGCTCCCTGATTTACTCTAATAATGTTCCAACAAATATGTCTTAAGTTGAATGTATCATAAACTTTAATATAGTTTATACTTGATAACAGCCCAGACCATTACACATTACCAATTTGCCTAAGGCATTAACACAAAGCTTCCAATAAAGTGTAATTTAGTGAGTAATGGATTAAAGTAAAAAGCAAAATCAAAACACATTCAGGGCACTAGCTTCTAATTCTGTTCAGGTCAGTTCCAGTTTTCCTTTTGGTTAGCTGTCATTACGAATTTTAAGATTAATGGGCGCTTATTTGCAGAGAATACAGACGTGGCCAAAAAGTTTTGAGAATGGCACAGTTTTTGGTTTTCACAAAGTTTGTGGAATCAGTTTCTTTCTTGAAATTTTTGTCAGATGTTTATATGGTACACTGCAGTACAATTATGAGCATTCCATACGTTTTATATTTTTTACTTTTTATTGACAAATACATTGACCGTTCTTCTTTAAGACTCCAGCATTTTGGGAAAATGTTTGAATGATTGCAACAGAGTTGACCGTTGTTTGAACCCTCTTGAAGCCAAGCCAATCTTTGTTGTCAAAAGCCTTCATCTCGCTGTGTGCTCTGATTTATTCACACCTGATCTCTGCTGTTCCTGAGCAAGCTCTGTACTGGTGGTGACCCGATCTCATAGCTGTATCCTCTTTAGGAGATGGTCCTGATGCTTACTTGACTTTTTTGGGTGCCCTGAAGCCTTCTTTGTCACAAATGAGCCATTCACCTTGCAGTTCTTTATGATTTGATAAATGGTTGATTGAGGTGCTATCAAAAACAGCAATGTCCTACCCTGTCATACCATTTTGATGCAGTTTAATGATACAGAAATACAAAAAAAAACTGTTCGATGACAGATCTTCTGTGATTGTTCTTCACTGAGCAAGAGCTATTGTGAATCTGGATCACTGTACTGAATCGTGAAGGGTGAAAATGGTGAGTTCTGGCTAAAGCAAGTTGTCGAGTATTGAGCAACAAACATGAACCTAGTCGACTAGTTCTGAGGTGGCCAAGACCCGAGTATTACCTGGGTTTACCCTGTTCACTGTTTTGCATAGATGCATCATTTAGCAGCTGTTGCTCTTACTATCTGAGAAAGTGTTGTGCCATAGCTAAACTGTTTCCATGCCCGAGCATTTCCATGCTGACCTCTTTATTACAGCCATGATAATGGTCTATAGAGATTGCATGACTGTATTCTTAATTTTATGCACCTGTTAGCAATATGCTTTAACGGCACAACATATTGAGATGGTGTCTACATAATTTGGCTCTGTTTGTGTCATGCACAGCCAGAGGACTGGAATGTGTACACCACACAATTGTTGCCTGGTTGCGACCATGAGCTTTTTTAGCAAATGAGTTTTGTGCTCTAAAAAATAAGTCAAGTCATTTTTATTTGTGTATCACACTTTTACAATGCATTCCAATGTTTTGAAGGCCAATTCCACTTTGATTAAGACAGTCTCAAGGAAAAACTCCCTAAATGTTACAAGGAAGGTTTTTGAAATTGGATTTTTCTTAAAGCCAGTGCCATAAACTTGAAAATCCATCCCAGATATCTCTTGTGATACCAGACAAACACACAAAACATTACTTATACAATACCAATACACATACAATAAGTATTATGCACACAAAACACTCAGTAACAACAAGTTCACTATACTATAATACCGAACACGTATTATATTTTCATTTTACATTTTTATGTTATATATATTTTTATTAGGAATTTTGTAAGGACTGTTGGATAACTAAATTACATACTGCACTATCGCCTCACAGCAAGAAGCTCCTGGGTTCAGGCCCAGGTTGGGTCTTTTTTGTCTGGAGTTTTGCATGAAATGATATCATGTTTGGCTTTTTTCCTGTTTGTTCCAATATACACAAGGAAATAAACATATGTATAACAAAACCTGTGGAATTGCAATACATTTCTGGGATAAATACTTGGCAAAATTTCAGGGGTGCCAACCATTTCGGCAATGGCTGTATATATGTATATACAGTATATATAGACCCTCGTTGGGTTAAGCTTTGGGATTCTTGGCGTTTTAAGTTATTTTCCACGTCACTTTCAGACCGAAGTGTTTAAAACCCCATGTGGTGGCAGTTAGACAACCTCATAAAGTCTTGTAAAATAATACATAAATACGCATGTGCTGAATCTTAATAACTTCCGAAGCCTCTAATTTCCAGCTGCATTATTGCATTAGCTCTACTCTGTGGTATGTCAAGCTATATGACTTGAATTATGTTGTATTCTGTAAAAATCATCTGCTTTGATCTACAGTAGATGATATAGAATGAGGCATTAGTAAATAATTTCTCTGGCTGGCTGGCGCTGAAATGGCTTTAGGCAAAGTGAATGTGTAGTGTATACAATATATCACACAAGCCAAATTGTACGTCTGGTTGTGCTCACGGTCCACAAGCGAGTGGCTATAATTTTTCTAATATAAATGGTCTGAAAACTCAAGTATTCCACAGAAGGAACTTCAATCAGCCTTTTTAACTGAACTCAAAAACAGCAGCGTTGTTCAAGTGGCACAAAATGTTCCCAGTTTTGCTAAAAATGTTTAATCCAAGACAGCTTCCACAAACCTATCTCTGAACCTGACAGCCCTTCTGTAACACAGAAGAACCCTTCTGTGGTTAATATTGCACGAGCCCAGAGTGGAACACATGGGGAACCATGGATACACCTCCAGGCGGTGAGGGTTATCCCAGTGGTCAGGGCTTTCATCCTGGTTTATCGTGTGTGTGTGTGTGTGTGTGTGTGTCCTGTCAGACACCTTGATCTGTAAGTCTGTTGCTGCTGCCGTTGTTATGACAGCCTTAACAAGACTTTCACAAAGCTTTCTATTAACCAGCCACAGATTGCAATGAAAGTGTGCATATGTGTGTGTGTGTGTGTGTGTGTATGTGTGTGAAATTGTGAGTCTCCGTGTGTGTGTACACGTTTAGCTCTTAGAATGGACAGACAGATGTCCACCTGGACCGTTGCCACTCCGAGCTTAATGATCTAATTCCTTGCTATGCTTTATTGCTTTCTGTAATCATGATTCATCTGCGTGATCTTTAATGCGGTTGCAATGTTAATGATGTTTAATTAAACTGGTAATTAGATTCAGATGTATGAGACTTGACTACAGCCTGCGGGATTAGTAAAAACTGTCTAGAGACAAGTGGATAAACCACTTTCTTCACTTGACCCAAGACCTAAAGTAAACAGGCCAGCCACATTCTTTTAAAAAAGGTGTGAAATAAATAAGAGTCGGTGCCAAGGTGACAGGTTAGTGGAAGTCTATGTAGTCCTACCAGAAGTCTACGGTATTTCCAATTTGTGCTGGCAAGGTAGTGCAAGTGCTTCAACTCAGCCCCTGAGAGCCACACTTGGATTCAGGAACTTTTTGTAGTTCTGTTTGTAGTTCTTTCATTATAAGGTCTTCGTTGCTAAAAGTCAACTGACTATGCCCTTAGTCAGCAATAATGAGTCAAGTACAGAACAGGGAATTAAGTTTGTGATTGAGCTCAGTGTTTGTACTTTGATGGAGTCCTTTAAGGGCAGGTAAATCTATAAAGATATCTAATGTGGGTCTTTTCACTCTACGACCTCTGTTTTATATTAAAGCCAGCTGAAGGATGCAACATGAGAATGAGTGATGTACTGTATGACGGGTAGCAGTAGAAATAAAACAAAGGTCAGCTTGTGTGTGTTTAAATAACACCACCAGAATTCACAAGGCATGTGAGTAAGTTCGGACCATTTTTCAAATCGAGACAAAACATGTGCAAAACTGTTTAACTTCATTCGTTCGTTCTTACTGAAACCTCTCTCTGTCTGAAATACAATACACATTGTATACATTACTGAATTCATGTCTGACAAAATACATAAATCTCCATGCATGTCCCGTTACAAATGGTGAATTGGAGAGATTTAGAGTCATGATGAACGATTCATATCTGTCCCAAGGGGGCGAGAGGCCTACTGGAACAGGACATATAGATCATTACTGCCAAATAATTGTAAATTGGGCCTCAAACACCTCACCTGCCTATATAAATACGTTGCTTGACAAAAAATGACGTACTAAGAATGAGACCAAATGGATCATTCTGGAATGGAGAATTATGGTTAGCATGTTGGCATGAGAGGCAACGTGTGGCTGCAGGCTGTCCTGCACATAGGGCTGATCTTTGTGTCCCTAATATCAGTACTGGTGTTCTTTGCGATGGCTCTGTGTGCCCAGCACTGTCGAGTTCAATTGGCATTTGCCCTAGAACACCTTCATTGGCAGATCCGCCACTGGCCCCTGTGCTTTTCACAGATGCGATCAGGTTGAGAGTACAGATGAAAGAACTTTATGCAATCAGCATGACTGGTTTGGTGGTGGGTCAGTGATGGTCTGGGGAGGCATATCCCTGGAAAGACCTACAGACAACAGGCTAGACAACCGCACCATGACTGCTATTAGATATCGGGATTAAATCCTAAAACTCATTGTCAGAGCCTACACTGGTACACTGGGTCCACAAACTTGTATTTTTTCTTTTTCCTCATATTTTAGAAATTTCTCTTATTGCAACTTATCAAAAAACATGGCTGCCAAAAAGAAGCCTTAAGGAAAGATTAAAATTGGACTTGAAATAGAATACAACTAGACTTAACCTGGGCTACAATCCAGTCCTGAAAGGCTTACCTATCGTTCATGCAGAATCGGCCGAATTACATCAGTTGCAAAATGTCCAGTGCACCCCCAAAAGGCACTACCAATATGTTTAACTACAAAAGGAGATTGTACTACAAGAAAAGCCATTTCCACACACTCCATAGTATACATTTTCAGTTTGCACAGTTTCTAGATTTTATCATGTGGCCTAAACCCAGTCCTTCTGGAAATCTATATAATTCAACCGTCAAAGCAATTGAACAGTAAAACATGTGAATCAGTATTTCCAGCTTAAACTCTGTCATTCCAGATCTCCAGCTGTTTGGCTCGACTCAAACCCAGGCTCTGCAGCCTTTGTAAAGGTGCCTGCTTGTGAATTTTTCCACACTCCAGAAACGGGTCATTCCATTTTTTTCATCTCCTGTGATGTTATGGGTTTATTTTTGCTCCGTCCCACGAATATTCTGAATGGCTGTGGTGTTCATGTCTCAAATCCAGGAAGCGGACTTGATCCCTGGTGGGAGCGCCTGGTTCATTCTGGATGAATGACGTGTGAATCGAGACTGATCTGTGGTTAGCCGTTAGAATTCAGACGGAGTTGGAAGTCTATTTTAGGAGAAAAGTCAGGACAGAGGAATAAAAAAAAAATTGCAAGACTAATTGGCCACAATCAAATGCTTCGACTTTCTCATAAATATTTTTTTTTTTGTTAAAGCTTAATATGGCAACTTTTTTCCCTGAATTGTGTGAGCATCACTGCAGAAGAACTCTGCATTAAATGGTTGCATGCTGAGGCTTAAGCCAGTTCTGCTAACCTTCAGCCTGGCATATCATCAGAGACACTTTACCATAAACACGGATGTCGGTCATATTTATACATCCTCAGTTCTGCTCTACATGGTGGGAAGCATACTTGTTTTGATGGAAAATTCCGCAGATCAATGAGAACAAAGAGGAGTTTTGATCTTGTTTTAGGTTACATTTACGGGTCATTAATAAAAGTATGAAAATTAATGAAATAAATGTATAAAGCTTTTTGTTGTGCTAACGCAACTTAATATAGAATAAGTATTTCGAATTTCTTGTTCATACCATATATATTTTATATATATATATATGCCATCATAGTGCACACACACACACACTCACACACTAAGGGCCACTTTAGAGACACCAATTTTCCTAACACGCATGTCTTTGTACTGTGTGAGGTAAATGCTCCTGCACTCTGAGATAAGTAGGTGTAGCTGGTACAGTTCCGGTAGACATTCTCCCATCCTACCTCCCCTCCTTTAGACAGGTTGTGTCTGTGTGATGACCGACCTGACTGTTAGGCACCTCTGAAACTCGAGTCAGGAGCAAAAAGTTGCTGTGCCACTGGAGTGTATTCTTTTAACTAGTTAAATCTGCTCAAACTCATTTACGTAATTGTTTATGTCATGTTTTAACCCTGCTTTTTCCTGGTCGTGGGTATGGCATCTATCCCATGAGAACACAGGGTGCAGGCATTCCCTGGAAGGTATACCACTACATTACAGTGCAGACAGGGGTCGCTGTTGCAGCACTAGGAGCGGCACTCATGATCGGCCTAAAGTAAATCTGTAACAGTCATTTGTACCCGTGTGTGACGGTTTCTGCAGTTATGGGCTAGCAACCAGTATGCTACTTTTGCAGCATTCATGTGATCTTGTTACCTTATTAGTTACTTATTAAATGTGGACTGACATTCAACCAAGTAGTAATAGATACATATTCTGTTTAATCAAAGAACACGCCATATTTTTATATACGCCTGTTTTTAATTCATCACTTACAATCCATGCTAAAAAAATCTCTGTGAACCCCTCTATTAAATACATTTTAAGATAAGTAATGATCAGCATTTTTCTGTAGCTGATAAAACTTGCACAAATGTAAGCAGGAATTTCAGTGTTATTACAGTGTCCGTAATTCTGGCATTCACAACTCCCTTCTAACAATTTCCCTGCATTTCAGCCTGGTTTAAGGTCTAGACCCTGAACCCATTTACACTTGGTCTTTTCATGCGTCTTGCATATAGATAAGATTTTTAATCACTTAAATTATGACCCTGTTTACACTTAAGTCATTGAACTCAAATTCCTGTATTCTATGCTCATCACCCTGGACCACCCACTTCCTGTGTTGTTTACAGTTTTTATTTGCAGAAGATGGTGCTTTGAAACCACATGATTTTACATCTTCTTTACGTATCTCAGAGGAAGGCGCTAGCAGTGCATTAGATAAGAGACAGCAAACTGGTGGAATTTGGACAGTGATTATAGTCCTGGTTGCTAATAATGCTGTATTTCTTGCCTGACCACCTTCATGTGTCCCAATTTACCCAGGACGAAAAGTACTTAATGTGTACCTGATGTTCTCTCTTCCTGAAGTGGTTTGAACAGTCAGATTCAAATCAGATCTCAAAATACTGTTAGCACTGACAGAACTATACTGCATGCAATATTTACAAAACAGTAGCAAATAACTAAAAAACTTTTTGATACATGTATTGTGGGAACTGTGGCATTTGGCCTCAAAGGCAAAATCCAGTGTTATAACTCTGCCTTTTTCTTGTGGCATTAAATTGTTGCCTTAATGTGAAATTTACTTCTGAAGACAGAGCGGCTTAAAGAGTTTGTTGGTCCCTGTACAGATGAGCAGTCTGTAAAGCTATGAATTTTGATTTATGCTGGCATTGGTTTAGATCCACTAAACGGTCAATAAAATGCCCAGAATCGTTAACGCTGTCTACTGCTTCTTTAATCAGGACCATATTACACTAAGTCTGCTTGAGCTTTTAAAGTATTGCCATTAGGGTTTAAAGCACTGAATGGACTTATGCCATCACACAAAATGGATTGTTTGTCCCACTATCTTTAAAATCATTTTTAAAAACTTACTACAGCAGACTTGCTCAGTATCCCCAAAAGTGGCAAGAAACGTATGTATGTATATTGTATGATTTTTTATAAATCTGGTGGCCAATTACAGTACTTTGGCATGCGGTGGTGAAGGGGAAATGTGCTAGCCCATTGTCAGTGACACAGTTGTTTGTTGGGCAGACGGTTACAGGCTGGTTGGGCATCACACTATATATATAATTCAGCCAATGGTGGCTGTATGATGCCCAACCAGCTTGTAAACGACCACCTGGACTGAAAACTGGGTCCAACAATCATCCGCCAGCACTGCAATGGACCGGCGTTCCATTCAAGGTACATGCTCAACTTCAACCTTTGACTTAATTAATGCATACTTACATAATACAGACATGTGCCTTTTAATGACCACTTTGCATTTTATGAAACAGGTCATTGATTAAAATTGACCGGACAATACCATGGTCACATAGTCTTTTTATGTGTCTATTTATAGTCTTTTTAATGTGAAAATAACGGGTATTTATTAGGGAGGGGTGATAATAATATCATGATATTTTAGGGTACTTTTGCTCTGTGTAAATCCATTACGACATTACGTAAAGAGGTCAGAATATTATGATATGGATGTTTTATATCGTCTAAAAAAATTTTTTATCACGAACGATACGATATGGCACACCCCTAGTATTTCTACGAGAAACCTGCATGTAAACTACACTACACTCCCTCCAGGAAACACCATGGGCCTACAGCTACAAGCACACATTAACAATCTCTGTAGAACCAAAATATAAACATGCACAATGCAACGTAAACATAACTCACTGGCTGCACACAACCAAGAAGGAATGAGTCTGTTTGAAGTAAAACTAATTTCCAGAACAGTCAATGGAGTATCACCGTATAAACACCTTTATACACGTTTAAATAGGCAAATACAGCGAGACGCTACTAGTAGTAAGTCCCAGCAGCCAAATAGGCGGCGCTTGGCACTTCTCAATACAAACGTAGCTGCCCAGCACTTGTAGAGCTCAGCAGAATACAAACTTCTTGTTTGTGTCCTTGTGTGTCACAGACTGTAATGTAGCTCTTGCTTATGAATGTAGTTAACGCAAAGTAAATTAATATTTAACTAATTAAGATACATGCTAAACCTTTAAAAATATGACCAGCATGCAACATTCTTAGTAAAAAAAAAACAGGTTTTTATATCCTCTTTGTTATAATTAAGACCTCAGTTGTTAAATTTTACTTACCTGTATGGGTAAAGTAGGAAGCCAAGCAGTAAAGCCTCTAAGGAATCACATCTGTAAGTAAGTAGGAAGGCCCTGGGTTCAAATCCTAGGGGAGAATTGCATGAAAATCAAGTGTTACATTACAGAACCCCGCAATGGGTTGGCACGCTATCCAGGATGTACCTTTGACTGAGCGGAGTGAATTCCCAGACCCTATGACCCTGACCAGATTATGTAGGGAATAAAACTGGATGCTTTGCTTTGTTCACCTATTGGATGTGAGAAATATGGCACTTGAACGCTTTGCACATTTCCTTCCTCCGTTGCAAAAGGTGATTTATTTAACTCTTGGATAGGCCGTCATATGGAGAGCATGTACAGACCTAGCACACAGGAGCTCAACTTGCCGTTTATGTGGTCAACCACAAAATAAATAATCGCTCTCATGGCTCTCTGGACCTAATAATTACATGCTGGAAATGACGGAGCTCTGCTTTTCCACGGACACAAGGCAGAAAAGATGAACTTGCAGATCTGAAATGGTTTCTCTCCCCTCAGTTTTTTCCATCCTGTTCCATAGGATCTGATCCGGAAGCTGTGTGAAACATGACCACGCATTCCCTGTGGCAGACGCGGAGGAAGCCTGCGTTCTTTTTGGACTTCGGTTTAACAGGACAACATGGAAGCAACCGATCGGATCCCTCAGGCTTCGGACGAGGCCAAGCCGGGTGAGCTGAGCATACAGATTGTTTTTATGCATATTCAAGTTTAAGAAGAGCAGTTTCCGACCGCAAGCACATTGTATTGCCATTGTTGGCTATGGGGTCCAGGCTCTCAGAGACCCTCACCCAGAGTACGTCCGGTGAACTTGAACATTTACCTGTGGAAATAATTTGGTCCTGTGTGATGTTTCGGGGGAATCATGCAGGGCTTTTACACACACGTCTATGTGTGTTGCGCGGCGTGAACTGTGTGTTGCGCAGTCTTTCTTTGGTGTGTGGTTTTATTTTCCACATTACCCCATCTTCCAGTGTTGTTACTGGCTCGCTCTGCCAGCAGCTTTCAACTGCCAGATATCTGGAAAAGTAGAAATGACTCACTTTTCAGCTTTTTTACATTTTATATTTATATTGGGACACTCTGCCATTTTTCACATCATTATGATCTTTTTTCAATGGTACACATTTGCCTTACTGGGAATTCAGTTTGTCTGTCCATATTGAAAAAAAAGTCTCCACATGACACCAAGACACAAGAGACTTAAAAAAGTTCCAATAAATATGCAAACAAAAGCCATGGTTTCATTGCATCAGCACTATTTGTCTATGAGATGTAGGCTGAGATTTTATTGCTGGTTTGGGCTCCAGGTCTGACTCCAAGGGCAGTCTATAACCTGCAGAGGTTTTGAGGGAGTCCAGTGTCTTGTGACAAAACAAACAATATTAAATGGTGCGAGCAGTTCAGTGAGGCTGTTAGAAAGATACTTATGAGAAGAATTCCAGGCACAGAGTTATAGAGCAAGCCATATTCATTACAATCATCATACAAACAATGAAATGGCTCCTAGAAGAAGCCTTTCAGATGAGCGGTGAAGCGTCTACCGTGACCTGGATTACTGAGAACTTACAAAGATATATTTCAAGAAGTTCAGATCAGTTTTTCAGTTATCCACAAACTTGAATCATTAATGTTTTTACTCTAGTATTGGAAGTGTGTAGAGCTGTGTGTAGAGCCACACACCAAAGTCAAAGTCAGATTTATTTCTATAGCGCCTTTTTTCAAAGAAGCTTTAACATTTTCTATTATTTATTCCCAAACCCAAATTGAGCATGCATACAGCAACATAGGCAACGAAAAGCTCCCTAAACATTAAAAGAAAGAAACCTTGAATTCCAAGACTGACGAAGAGACTTCCTTAGATGTAATATGAAATAATTAAAGTTGTTCTAATTAATACAAAGTATAGTAATAGTTCAAATAAACAATAAATATTGAAATATTGAAATGGAATATCCCAAATAAAATATCCTTTTATATATGAACAGTAAATGCTACTCTGTGTGTGTGTATATATATATATATATATATATACACACACACACACACACACACACACACACACACACACACACACAC
>JAUZST010008364.1:2500-13610 GCA_034779995.1 Parotocinclus haroldoi
CGTCCATCCATGACTCAGACCCATCACGCCTTTAAACGGCTTCACCCAGCCCACTTAGTTGTCTCGTTGACCCGCTGGTCATTCTGAGATTTCACAAAGCACCACAGGAGGTGCCTGAAACTTTTGCAGGAGAAGGTCGACTGCATAATCTCTCAGCTCTGCCCCCTTGTGTCCAAACAGAGACAAGGCAAGAAAATGACTGTGAGGAAATCCGAATCGGTGCCTATAAGGAAAAATATCCACCTTAGGGACAGAGAATTGATTTTTTTTATGTGTGTGTGTGTGTGTGTGTGTGAGAGAGAGAGAGAGAGAGAAACCAGTGTGTGTAACGAGTTTATGTCGCTTTACAGTGTCTTTTCCTGCTGTGTGACCTTGTCTGCATTTGGGTGTTTGTACGCCATTGACAGTCAAAAGCTACTGGATGCTGAAGTGAAGCAAAACGACATTACTGACTGATCTAACAACGGAGTTTACTGCATGATGGTGTGTGTGAATCTGTGTGTGTGTGCGCGTGCGTGCAGAACACAGGGCGTAGGTGCATGCATTCCCCGGACAGGGCACCAGTTCAAAGCAGGACTATCGGGGGTTGCTAAATAGGAGTCCTGCCCAGACTGGAAGGCATCCCGGGACTCAATCCTGGGTCACCATGGTGCCTTGGATAACTGGGCCACCTGAGCCGGGCAGGTTGCAGGGCAGAAATCAGGGCAGCACCGAGGGGTGACGACGGAGGGGCCTCGATTACCCACAGGCCCGTTGGAGAGTCCCCTGGCGGCAGTGTGATCATGATGGAGAGCGTTAGAAAGGGTGTCACGATATGAAAGAAAAAGAAACGAGGGGAAAGGGGAAGAGTAAGGGAGAAAAAGAAAGCAAAAAAAGACAAGAAGATAGGGTAGGGGGAACGGGCTTAAGTCTGCTCTAAGCCCTAAAATTTGTGTGATTGTGTGTGAGTGAGTCAGTACACCCCCCCCCCCCCCAACACCCTCGACACACCCCCATGCAGTCAGTTCTGTTCAGTGTGCTTGCATGATTCAACAATTCCTCCTTAAAGTGGAATCTGTCATCGTGGTGTGTTACTGTGCGGTCCCGTGCCGCAGTGCCCCCCACCCGCCACATGTCCCTCCCCCCACATGTCCCTCTCGCCCTTTCCAGCACCAGAACTAAGAGAGCGTTTGAGAGAAACCGAGACGGAGAGGAAAGAACGAAATGTGGGAGGAAAGAAGCTGCTTGCTCTTCTCTTGAATGCCTGGTCCTTCACAAGGCGACAGGTCGGGGAGTGAGCCCCGCCCTTAATGCACGTTACGTCAAAGACAGGGACCCATATCGGTCTGTAACCCATGAGCGTTTGTGACCACACAGTCAAGGGAAGGCGGCTCCTGCCGCTACTGGAGGTGGAAGTGGACGAGGCAAAAGGCGAGCCGCTGAGCTGGAGAAGTCCGATTGGATCAGGGTATGCGCTTTTTGTTCCAGGGAGCATTCCAAAAACACGCTATTAAAACGAGTTGGGGGAACGCTCTGGGGAAGCGTAGCGTGCTGAGACACGCCTCAAATGACCGAGATTAAGGTTACAAACGGCGCTCGACTTGTCTTAGTCCACCTCCGGCAGCGGAGAGCCTGGCGTTCGGGGTCAGGTGTGCACCTGAAGCTTCTGTACCAGTGCCACTCCGTCCCTGGTCGACTGATACACTATAGCGCTTAAAGTATCCCCCACCCCCACCCCCCAAGTGTCAGCGCTCCAATTTTAACCCCCTTGATTGATGTTTCCTTTATCCAGAGACGGAGTGTGTGGGTTAATTGTGCTGTGCTCTTAGTTACGGATTTTACGGGACGGAAATGTATGACATGTTTCGTAACTGTTATTTCATAACATTTTCTTGTTTTGTCCTGTCTTGTCCTCTGTGTTTGTGTGTGTGTGTGTGTGTGTGTGTGTGTGTGCGTGTGCGTGTGTCTCTCCTTTGTGTCTCCGCTTTCTTTGTTTGAGTTCCTGGCCTATCCGCTTTATGATGCCACCGTTCTGTTTGATCATCAACAATCCCTTTCTGCTTGCATTTCACCTGCATTTACTAACCTTGAAATCGTATTTATCGTTTATGGAACATCCTTTTTTTTTTTTTTTTTTTTTTTTTTTTTTTTTTTTTTTTTTTAAAATCTTTTTTTTTTTTTTTTTTTTTTTTTTTTTTTTTTTTTAATTCTAATCCGTCAACAAACTCGATCAAGCCACAGGCTACGAGAAATCTCGCAGCTTAAACAACATATCGGGAATGACGGGCTCGTCGCTGCGTTTGACACCACTCACCAGCACCCCGTACGACCCCTACGAAGCTCCGGGACCCCTGCGCCGCTGCCGCTCACCCATCCCTTCCATACTGTAGAGCGCCCACTAGACGCTAGAACTCAGGACAGGGGGACAGGACGGACGGCGTGTGATCATGGACGCCCCGCCTCACCTTCGCCACTCGCAGCAATAACCACCAGTGATAATCCAGAACGTAGAGCGCTCGCCCTCGTCCGATCGCGGCTATGGTAGCAGTGCTGTATTTAGTCACTAGATTTTAGGAAAACCCGCCGAAATATGCAGAATGAACAGCGCTCTGTCGTCAGGAAGGGCTGCCCCTCGAGGGGCCGTGTGTAGCGTAGACGTTCTCATGCCATCGTGGGCCTTCGTTCTCGTCCACAGAGGGACACGGGCGGCCAGAGAAGGACGTGAGGAAGACGAATGCTGTTTTAATACCCCCACCTAGCGCCCCACTCGCACTCTTAACCTTATTAACCTTCAGACTCGATATTAGTCACCTTAATGGGAACGACGAGAACAGCAAACGCTATATATGCAAAAGAGGCGGCTTTGCGCGAGAGCACTCATAAATGTACGCGTCACATCACGAGGTTTGCCGACTCACAATCGAGAGAAAAAAAAAAAAAAAACGTGACGGAATGGAATGTTCCATTTGCATTCACTCACCTCATGTGCTTGCGCTTGTCTTACCTTTTCGAACGTTCCGTTAAATTTTGCACATCTGCCCTCCTCTTCGTCCTCCCGCCCATCGTTTTTGGTCTTTTTTTGCTTTCCCATAATCTGAGAATGAAATCTAATGACTCGTGTTTACACCTGGTTATTTCATGGTAAGTGTGGCGGTTGTGTCCAGAGGGACGTTCCATCCCAAAAAACGCTTCGAAATCAGACCTAAGTCCAATTCAGAGGCCTCTTTTGTCCGTTGCTGGGCGGCCGTCGGTGATTCCACCTGATTTGGGTCGGGATCGGGCCCTCTTGGGAGCCTCTGACAAGGCAGGAAAATGCCAAGACTTTGGCAGACTTTGAAATGTGCCAGGACTTACTCTCCGCTGCCAGGAACCGACATCTGGGCCTAAGCGGCACGGGCAACAACTTGTGGAGTCCGGGGGTTTGGGCGCAACCAAATAGGGGAGGTGGTGGGGGATTAAAGTTACCAGAAAGTGTGGGTTGAAAAGAAAAATGGGTTTTTCACCGCAGACGTCTTTGAATTGGCGTAGTGACAGTAATTAGATATGGAGACGGGGATTAAAGTCCCTGGTTTAGATTTTATGTTAACGTAAGCCGTCGTGGTGAGCACTCTGAGCTCAAGTCACAATGCACCGCCCTTTTTTTGGGACGCGAACTTAACAGCAGCCAGATGTAAACAGGTTCAAAGCAACCGAGGCATTGATAATATGAACCCATCGTTTTGTGGATTTGTTTTTCGTTTTTGTTTCGTTTTTTTTTTTTTTTTAAATTCCCCGTCGTGCATCCTCTCTAATCAAATCCATAGTTTTGGGAAGAGAAGTCGAGTAAAACGGCGAGGAATCGATTCGCTCTGAAGTTCCACCCCATGATGCTGGAAACGTAGCTCATGTGTTTATCAACGTGATAAAGAAAGAAATTCGTCCTGCAAACCTATATGATACAGATTTAAAGACTATATGTGATACTAATAATTCTTCCTTTAGTTGTTGTTCTTGTCTTTGTAAATGTGCTGTTTTTTGTGTGTGTGTGTGTTTTTTTTAAAGTGTTTTGAGCCTCTCAAATAAGGCCGAGGCGTTCCTTTTTACTTTGCATTGTTCTCACATGTATGTGATTATGCGCATTAAGTGTTAAATGTCTGTGCTTCTTTTTCTTCGATAGAAATAGCAAAAATATTCAGGTCCGCCTGACCTCGTGCTTCCAGAGTGAAAAACAAAAGCGGGCGCCAACGCGCATTTTTAAACAAAAACCAAAAAAGAAAAAAAGAAACGAGGCATTCCGGAGAAGACGCTTCCTTGGAATAGCGGTAAAAAATTGCAATAACAATAACGAAGGTTGTATTAATGTGTACTGTTGTTAAATGTTGTCCCGCTGTCCGATCAACCATTGGGTTTTTTAAAAAAGAAGGTGCCGTTTTTTTTTGTCCACATTTTTCACTTTTTAGGAGCAGATGGTCCCAAACGGTATTAGTGTTTTAGCAGGAGCAGTTATGGCCAGAGAAGGCGACTAGAGGATGTACAGTTCATATGCAGGGCATATGAAGTTTTTCTACTCAGTTTCTCGCTCAGATTCTAGAGTTTTGGGACGTGTTATGAAGGTGATGGGTTCACGAAAGCCCTGGATGTATCTTCTGAGGGTAGTTAAGGTGCTCGCGATTTTGTTTTTCATTAAAGCCGGGGGTCTGGGGCGATACGAGCTCCTGATGATGCTCTGAATAGAGAGGGATTCCAATAAAGGCTCTGATTTACTAAAACAATTATTCATCTGCTCAGACGACATGCGATTAGCGGAGCGTCTGACCATGTTCTGGGAATAACGTTTTTGCAACCTGCGCTAAAATAAGGGGGGGGGGTTAATAAGGCAGGACTCCTTTTTTTTTGTGCAGTTCCTGCAGCGTTCACAAAGGGAGCAATGGCCGTTTGGCTGCTGGTTTTCCTGAACCCTAAAAACCCCTCGCAGTTCAAAGTCATGACTGGAAACGTGAGGTTTAAAATCGTAAGCAAATTAGGAAAATGACCAGATGGAGGCAGTTCCTGTTTGTTGTACTTGCCTCTAGGAGAATGAAAGCGAAAAGAGAGTTTAGTCGCCTTCAATTAAAAGAACTTAGGATTCTCCTGGGGCATGGGACACGCCCCATCTGGTGTCCCGAAGTGGAACGGCATCATATGGCAGCAAAGCCGTGCGACTGAAGCACGCATAGCACAAAGACTAAGCTTAACTCTGTAAAAACTGGGGACAAATACGTTCTCCCCGTGTGAGGTCGTCCCCCATATCGCACCCTCCCCCCGCCCAATCGTCTACACACACCCCCACCCCCACCCCACCACCCCGTGAGTAATGCATTTTGCAAAAATGTGATCATTTAAAGACCAGGCGCTCCTTCCCTTGGACGTCTTTGGTAAATCAGGGCCTGGTTTGATTGAAACAGATGATCATCCTCCGTCTGTCCCCTCAGTCGGTGTGCACCTGTGTAAATCCCTATCATCGTTTCTGTCTGTGTTTCTGTCCTGTTCTTGCACTGCGTAATCGTTTTGGTTTTGTTTGTGTGGTTGGTTTTTTTTTTTCACGTGGACAGTTGTGAAACCTCCTGTGTGTTCCTCAACGCGGTCAGGACACTCTCCGGACAAACCGGACATGTTTTATGTTGAAAATGTGAGCTCCCTCTATGAGGCTAACGTAAGCCGTGCTAGCATTTAGAAATAGGAAAAAAGCAAAAGGGGCCAGCTAGATTGAACCAGCTTTACCTGACGCCTTTGATGTCCGTACCTGTATCTGAACGTATCTGAACCTCATTAAAAAATTCTCAGTGTCCCGGGCGTGTCTTTTAGCATTGGGCTCATCCCGTGTTGTGCTTCTTGGTGCGTGTGCGTGTGCGTGTGCGTGTGTGCCCTTTGTGTGTCCGTGCCATTTTGCATGAACTAGGTGCAGCCGCGTGAAAGACGGGCGACCGTAACGTCTGCTTTTCTTTCAGATCTACTCCCATCAGCCTTAACGTTAAAACCAGCTGCCCGATTCTGCGTGTGCGCCCTCTAGCGCCACCCGGCGTGCCTTGTGCTGCCCGGAACCAGCGCGAGGAACCATGTGCGAGGAATTTGGCATTCCAGAATCCGTTTAGCATTGGCTCTTATCCTCTTGAGCCTCGATCGGGGAATCCCATTTCCCTCAAGGGTTCACAGCAGCGTTTGGGCAGGCGGTGCGTGCCAGCGTACCGTCCACGTCAGTGCCGGGACCCGACCTTGGCCGGAGCGCCATGGTGTCCGTTTCATTCCCTGTCACAGCGGGCAGTGGTTATTTCCGTTCGGGCTGATCGGGGTGTTCTTAAAAAACGGCCACTATTAGGGAACATTTAAAAAGATTAAAAGTGAATAAAAGGGGGATTTTTTTTTTGTTTTCATTTACTGAGAACTCTTTTTTTTTGTTGTTGTAGCCACACAAACCCTGAAGGGGGCGCAAAACACCTGAATTGTACATTTGCTCCTTTTTTTGGTTTTTCTTTTTTTTCGTGTGTGTGTGTGTGTGTGTGTGTGTTTTCTTAAATCGTAAGACAATAATAATAAATCCATTGGTGTGTGACTCAAACTACACTTAATAGTGAATTATCTGTTAACAGAGCTTTCGCATGCTTAACTTTAATCGCCGTGGACAGGTAAAACCTCCCCAGCTTTCTACTGTTCTCACTTTGAACCGATAAGTTTCCGTTTTATTTTTCAGTGTTTTTTGTTCTTTGGTTTTTTTTGTTTTTTTTTTCGTTTTTTTGTTTTTTTTCTTTTAGGTGTACTGAATGTATCTTGGGTGGATCATTCCATTCTTAAAACTATCAATCCAGACCACCAAAACCCACGGCCGTTCGACCTGCAGTGACCCGGTTGAGGTCTGAAACGGGATGGGCGTTCCTTTGAACACGCTCGACTGCTCCCCGAAATTGAGCCACGGTTGGACCCACGAGTGCGTAGTTGACGCCGTTTTTCTCCCCGGAGGTGGAGTCTTGCACCCGTTAAAAGATACATGAATGAATCCGGTGTAAAGTGCATGCCTGATTTTACATCGCAGCTTCGACCTGTTTCGTGTTTTGTCGTTTACCGTTCAGATTCATTTCTCGTTTGCTTTCCATGTTGACGTCCAAACACTTCCGTGGCTTCTAACCGCCTTTCTCTCTCTCTCTCTCTTTTCCCCCCTCACAGTGTTAAGTTTCTAGTGTTTGCTGAGGCACGTCGTTGTTTTCTGACTCTGGCCGCTCGGGCGTGGCCCCGGTGCGAAAAACAAAAACAAAAACAAAAAAAGAAAACGAGCCCGGGATCTTCGCACAGTAACCAAAGCAACCTCTGGGAATTGCGTAAGCTCTCCTCTTTGTGGCGATGCAGCGAGAAAGTTTCACCTCGGGAGACTCTTTAACGTTAAAAAAACATTCCAAAACGCTTCCTGCCCGCCGTACGTTCGGGGTCGGAACCCGCAGCGCAGGGATGGGCGGGTTAGGTTTCATCATGTAGCATTCTGCTAACACTTTGTAGCATCGTCTGACACTTTATGATGGACGGCTTGGATGATTGCACAGACTGACTACGCACAAAACCTTTATTGTTTTAGCATTCCAGAGGAACCTGTCCCGTGCCGTGTAGCTGGGCCGGATCACCACACAGACTTCAGACTTTTGACGGCTTAGCAAGCAGTCTTCCATCGTTTTCATCCGGAGAAAAAGGCAATCGTTTAGTCCAGCGCACCAAAGCTGTCCACCAAATAACCTCCTGATTCCGGGATAGGGTTCCTCCAAAACGGTCCGGTTCTCTCCGAGTGTACATCTTACGACTTTTAAAAACTTTTTTTTTTTTTTTTGCAGTAGTAGAGCTGAAGCTGCCGTCCCGAATCCCAACGCCAAAACGTCTGACACTGCCATCGTCCTTATCCGACGACTGATCGGACCAATCACGTGCAATGCTCACTTTCTTCGGGGGGGGGTGGGGGGGTATGGACACGGTATTCTGAGGCCCCCGAAAACTGGACGGTACCTTTTCTGTCCGGTGGTACAACCCCAACCTCCCTCCCCCCCCCTTCTCCCTTACTCCCCAAGGATCGATAAGAATATATATTTTGATACGTGGACGCCCGGCATCGGCGTCTTAAAAACGATTTTTAAAAAGAGCTGAAGCAAACGAGGGACGAGAAGATCGGGCCGAGCCGGGGTTTTTTTTTTTTTTTGGGTTTTTTTTTTAATTCACATGACTGTCCTGCTCTGAAAAACGAACAAGAACAAAAGAAAACAAAACGAAAAGGAGAAAGGAGTGAGATGCATTTTTGTAACTTTTGTTTACCAGCATGAGTTCTCTGCATGATCTTCAGCGAGCCCTCAGTCAGGGCCGGGGGGTGGGGGGGGGGGGTGTAACGAATAAAAAAAAGGATATGCAATGGATTATTAAAAAAAAAAAAAAAAGATTATATCGAAAGAGCTATATTTTGTTTTAAAACAAGTAAGAAAATGGGAATAAGGAACACCACGTACGACTGCAAGCTGCACGTATAGTGTGTGATTAGGTTTTTTTTTTTTTTAAAGCTGAACGATATGTTTCCCCTTGGCTACACATCACCCCGATGTTCTGGACCATCCACGGGTTTGACATTTCGCAGGCATGAGTGTGATCTGTGTTAGACTTTCTCATTTTAGCCTCTTCTGTAGCAACAGCGGTGCTGATTCTCTGATTCTCTCTGATTATTTTCCAAATCATTAAAGACTGTCTCTCTTTTTTTTGTAAGCATGCTTTCAGAGCATCTCGTCAGCGCCGTGTCCCGTTGGCAATAAATCTAAAAAACAGTAATAATAATAATAATAATAATAATAATAATAATGATGATTGTAGCCGGGTGAGTTTTGGGGATTTTGTGTGATTTTCTTTCAGATTTCACGCCGCAGTTTGTCTTTTCGCTCCACGTCTCCGCGCTTTGGTCTCTCTGTCCATCTTAAACAACTCGAGACTGAAAGCAATACTTCAGAAATCGAACGTTTAGGGATCGAAATCGAAATGTTCAGTGTCCTGGGAGGTCCGTCGTCATTTTTTATACTCTATTATCCAGTACGAAGCCCTTTTTTTTCCGTTTGTTGTTTGTATTTTCCCCTTGGAAAAATGGTGAATAGTGCTCCATAGTCACTCCATTTTTGCCTTTTAGTGACTCGGATCCCAAGAGTGCTACCAGGGGCAACAGTGGAAAGGCAAAACCTCCGTGAGACCAAAATGAGGAAGAACTTTGAGAGACAGAAATAGAAATAGACGTCGAATTAAAGAGAGGATAGAGAACGATCCGTTCGTTGGAGGGTGAAGGCACCAAATCAGGATCTGAAGGTCCAGGGAAGGGACTGGCACCAGGTCAGGCCGCAGTGGGGCACAGCTTAGGGTTGGCGTGGGAGAACCGAGCTTATAACAGATGTAAGTCGTGAGGTAATTCTGGATTTAGCTTTTTAACGCAAAACTGAAAGGGAGAAGCAGGAAGCGGCACGGGCATGAGGGCGCACCAAGACCCAAGCTACCAACCAATGCTTGTTAGAGGTCCAGTAGATGCCATGTGCACCAGTGAACTTGTGATGGGCTTCGAACCCATGTCCATGTGGGTTTACTCTGGCTTCTCCGGTTTCCCCCCAGACATTTCTTGTTTTTCCAGTTCATTTGTTTCTCTCTGAAATGGCCTTACTCTGCATGTGTGTGTGTGTGTGTGTGTGTGTGTGTGTGTGCCCTAAGAAGGACTGGCACTCTGTCTAGAGTTGTTCCTGCCTTGCACCCTGTGGCACCAGGTCTCCCGCGACCCTGACCAGGTTTGAGCGGGTGAGAAAAGTAATGGATGTGATTTCTTTTATGATTTCTCTTTCATTCTTAAACATTGTCATTGAAAGAAGGGCGTGTCCTGGGGTTACAAAAGATGCCAGCCTCAGGGGCATGAACAGAACAGAAGCCGGGCTACACGCCAACATATTTTCCAAAAAAACAGCCTTATACGAGGAGAACGCAATTATTTCCATGTCGTGTGTATTAAGAGAGCTATCGCTAACGTAGCGCGAGTGAACGGGAGTAAAAACCAGAGGCGTGTTCCGTTCAGAGCGGGATGGCTGAGAGACAAACGGGCGGAGACCGGAGGGACATAATTAGCACAGCGATCCATCTAATCCCATTGTGTCGAATCTCTACTAAATGGCGTATCTGGCGGGATCAGTGAATCAACCGTGTTTGTTTTTTGGTCTGGGGATCGTATAATACACCCAATCACCGCGGTTCTGAGCGGTTCCAGGAAAGCATATGGAACCGCGGAGTAGATCAGGTGTACCCTACTGAGGATGATCCCCCAACAGACCTCCCCTCCAGTCCACTGTGTCTGGTTCGTCTGTTTTCCTGTAGTCTAGGTGTGTGTGTTATCATAGCTACTGATATATTATGCAAGACACGGACGTAAGACCAAGATACTGGTGCCGGAGACGCGTCACGAGCTGGAAAAGCAGCACCGTTATCTGTACAGACAGAGTTTGAAGCTCTGGACCAGAGCGCAGTACTGCAGCGTATTTACCTTTGTTCCCTGCAGATTGTTTTATGTAAACAGTTCAAGTCCTGGCAGTGCCCTCCAGGCAGGTCTCCAGACCCCTACGGAACCCCGATCGGAATAAGCGGGGCGTCCGCGGTGCGTCTCATCCATGGGTCTGATGTTCGTGACGTTATTCCTGAGATGGGATGCAATCTTTGTGCATGATGTTCTGTGTTGCTCTTCAAAAGCACGTTGGGTTTTCCACACTCGCGCACACACACACACACACACCTGAATACACTGCCTTGTTACAATGATCAAGCTGCCTGTATCTCTTCTCTTTCTTTGTGTGTGTGTGGGGGGGGGAGTGTTGAGTGCGTGTTGTTAAGTTCGAACATCAGTCGCTGTAACTGAAGTGTTTGATTTGTACTTGAATGAAGGATTACAATCTTCGCCACAATGACCACTGCCAGACCTCCAATTTATCAACATGATCAGTTCTAAAGATGAATAAAAGCATTAGTAGCAACACTGGGATTTTGCCATGGACTTTCTTTCTTTCTGTGTGTGTGTGTGTGTGTGTGTGTGTGTGTGTGTGTGTGTGTGTGTGTGTGTGTGAGAGAGAGAGATCATGAATCTCCA
>JAUZST010008365.1:0-13608 GCA_034779995.1 Parotocinclus haroldoi
ACACACACACACACACACACACACACACACACACACACACACACACACACACACACATATATATATATATATACACAGACACATGAACAAAAAACCTGTTGTTTGACAGGAAAAGTCTATTTGCATTTCCTTTAGCTCACTGATTCTGATTGCATGGTTGCTCTGTGCTGACAATAGCAGGCTGATTTATTTCATAAATACATCGTGCTGGGTCTGCCATGCTATGCTGAACTGCTATTAGAGGCCAACAGCAGGAGAAATCTCAGCGGGTAATAAGAAGATGAGGAATGAGTCTAAAAACATCGATACAGCCTGACACGAAAATGCGAGTGTGTTCGGTGGGGCGCCGCCGTTCATGCATTATTTGATTTGCGAAATGAAACGATCTCTTCTTATTTAATGTAATACTTCACATCATTTCACACACACAATGCAGGCCTCGACTGGAGAGTGCCTCGACAGGACTGTACGGCCGCTCGCCAATGTGATTACGCCTTTTAACTCGTTTGTCCTCCTTCAGGTGTAACTTTGCATAACTCGCTAGTTCACAAATACGCATCGAATTTAATTCTCAACCCTGATTGGTCTGAAGGCGGTTCATTTTCAGCACAACAGCGTGACCGTGAGCACCTGCTGCAAGGAACTGCAGGAAAAGGCTTAAGCTGAAAGATTCATTGATTTAACACTGGCCCGCTGAATCAGAAATAAACAAATCTCGTCATTACGTACATATTTTTTATTATTCTACTACCATGAACAAATGATTCAGTGATTCAAACACGCTGATTATGAATCCCAGTTATGACCAAATTCAATTCAATTTTATTTATATTCAATTCAATTGTATTTATCTAGCGCTTTATACAACGTAGCATCGTCTCAAAAGCAGCTTTACAGTAATACATGATCTAAAAGGCCAATCCCAAGTTGAGCAAGCCCAGGGCGACAGTGGAAAAGAAAAACTCCTAAAATGGTAGGAAGAAACCTTGGGAGGAACCAAGACTTAACAAGGGACCCGCCCTCCATGGGTGGCCTAGATGTTAATGAAATAAATACTAAATGTATTTATGTACTAAAATGTACTAAAATTAGTTTAAAATAAATAACAAATTATAAATTTTTATTAAATTTAAATTAGTAGTAGAAAAAGTACTGTGTTATAAAACACCAATGACCAAATAATTCAGTCATTCAAACACGCTGAATGTAAATCTGTCATGACCAAATGATTCACTGATCATGTAAACTTCATACTCTGATTTATCTGATTAGGGTCTAGTAATAATAGTATGAATCTGATAAACAGAACTGGATTCTACTCGATTAATTGGATTTTCTGATTTCAGTCAGTTTCCTCAGTCTGATCATGCACACAAATGAAAATCAAAAGCAACTAGTGCAATCAAACATGGTTGCCAGTTCTGCTTATTCTAAGGACTTTGATTCTTTTTATCTTGTTTCCATAGACTTGTTTTTGTTGCGGGATCTGGCAACCCTGGAATTAAATGACTCGCCGCCAAAATGGCTACTAAACACACTTTGTTTTGGAGGTCACAGTAAACGCTTGAGGATATTAAGGACTTAATAATTCAATGACCATTTTCAAGTTTATCTTGCATCCTTCTGGGAGATTTTTGGCCGGCTGAAAAGTAGAAATCATATGTAAAACCGGAGCTTTTCCATTAACTGATTACCCAAGTGCATGTAAACGCACTGATTGAATTACAGCCAAAATAATACGATCATTAAAGAAAATTAGTTTTTCCAATCATGCACTCACTGATTGAAACACTGAGTTGCTAAATGACAAAGCAGAACATTCCAGTCACAACCAAGTGCTTAGTGATTCAAAGCCTGACTACTCATGCTTAAATAATTTGCTGTATTAAACACTAAAATGGTTTAATGGTTTAAAAGTGTACCTCGCTCTGACCAAAAGATTCACTGATTCAAGGAGGGACTTTCAGGGGAACTTTCTGAATTCGGTATAACACTCAGTCACTGCATCGAGGAGATTCAAGCAAATCCGGTTATGACTGAAAGACTCCGTCCCTAAACCCTCCAAAAATCATAACTAAAACAGTCACAGAATCAAACCGACTGATAAATAAGATAAATCTCGTCACATATGAAAGATATTCTGATCAAAACAGGCTCAGTGGCAGCTTGGCAGAGGTGGGACCTGAACTCCAGTACGTTAATCGCTAGGCTACCAAAGTGGCGCACACAGATTGATTAATTCTTACAGTGACTCATTAAAAGGACTACTGTTCATTACGTAAACTCATTCAATGGCAAATGAATTAATTGTACATTATAAACTAAAGCGTTGAATTGAAATAGATTTATTGAATGAAACCTTTACAGCATTAGGGTTCGTCTTCAGCTGAGACTTTATTTCAGTGGAACCACTCAGCGCAAATGTGGTGTGAAAACAACGTCCTCAAAGAGCCGGCGTTAATCAGGCATGAAGAACTAACACACTATACACACCTACCATGCAAAATACACTCATGCAAAATATATTCAAAGCTACTACTGGGGTAGAAAATAACATTTACCCTGCACTAAGGTGATAGTGTGGGCATTTACACATCTGGAAATAAACAGGGGTGCATGGCTACTTCCTTTGGATTCTTTTGGATTTTTTTTTATTCCTGAAATGTAAACAGTGCAAAAATAATGCAAATTTTCTTGGACATGTTTTTAAACAAACAAACAAAAGCTCTTCAAGCATCTGCAATTGAAAGAAACGACTAGAAACATTGATTAAAAAAGGTATCCTATCACAGGTATCCAATTCATTCGTTTTGTATTTATTCGTAAATAACGAAAGGAAGTGAAATACAACTTAATTGTATAAAACACAAATAAAAATTGCATGTTTAACTAAAATAAATGAAAAGCGGATTTAGATTAATGCTACTGCGACAAAATGTGACGTTTAGGAGCATGATTTGGAATTGCGCCCCCTGGAGTTGGAATATGTAATTGTGTTAGGTGGTATAACACACAGAGCTTGTCGTCCGATCTCAATAATAAATAATAACAATGAAAAAAGAACAAAAATACATTTAAATATTCATATACCGTATGCTTAATCTAGCTTGGGGCAGCAGGGAGCTGGGGCAATACGATACAGGGCGGGGGACAACCTTAGAGCGCTAATCAATTTCGGGGCACATGGACACACACTGACAGAGGGAGAAACATTTAGAGATTCCAGTTAACCTAACGCATGTCTATGGAATGTCTCCAGGGAGAACACACCAACTCCACACAGTCCAGGTCAGGAATTAAAGCAAGGATCTCACATGTGTCACAATTCTTATTATGTAATAATGTTATTAAAAAGAGCTCTTTTTCCTTTCTTTGTGTGATAAGCTGGGCTTCAACCGAATCTTAGGAGAGTAGAAACAGTGCTCGGTTCATTTTGGCCAACCTTCCACAACTTTCCCATCAGCAACTCCAAAAATGAATTTCCGTGCTGCAGTTGCGTAAATAACATCAATGTTTCAATAAAGGAAAAAAGTGCGGTGTTTATTTAAGACCTTGATTAGGTTTCTTAGTGTGAAAGAACAAGCCTATAAACTACAGTGTCTTCATTATGGAAAATACACTTAATAAGAATCTGTAATCCAGCCAGTGTGTGTAAACGTATCTGGATAACGGAAGTCGGATTAGGTAACCATCTTAGTTCTTCAGAAAGAAAAAAGGCCTTGCTTAATTGAAAAGCTGCATTACTCCTTGATAAGGTTTCACTCGATAAGAAATATGCAATAAGTGATAATAAATGATAAACAGGTTAAGAACCAGGTAAAAAAAAAAAAAAACAACAGTTTTTTCTTCTATCCCGTGTCACTGGTGTCTTGACAGACATTTATCATAAACCTATTACGGGGATGACAAAGTGCCTTAATGAGGTTTTCTGCAGCTCTTTTCTACACTTGTCACTGAGTGAAATACGAGTTTTAGAAAGCGGTGAACACAAATTCATCAAGATCAGAAGAACCTGAAGAGAGACCTGAAGTTTTCCACAAACTTCTCCATGTCTTACTGCCTTTTATTCTTTCAAATCACTTACAGGAATTATATTATGCTGTCTTACAAGCCACGTTTAATTTGTATGTTCTGTATTTCCAGGACTTCTCATTCCAATGAGATCCAAAACCCCTCGAAAAAATCCGTTGGTGTATGAAAACGTGAAGGAACGTGAAAATAATCCTAAAACAAAAGCCTAAATGTCATTTTGTGTTATATTCATACCATTCGTCCATCCATTCATTCATTGTCTTCCACTTAATCCACACGGGGTCGCAGGCCAGCTGGTGCCCACCCGCCAACTCTGGGCACAATCCATCGTGGGGCACGCACACACAGTCGAACACTAAAAGTCTCTTAGTCTAATACGCATGTATTTGGACTGTGGGAGGAAACCGGAGTACCCAGAGTAAACCCACACAGACCCAGATTGAAATCGGGACTGTCTTGCTGGGAGGCAGCGGTGCTACCCACCAAATCCCAAGCCGTTTGGCTTTGAGCTTCTGGTTTAGAATATTCTAGTCTGCTTATTTAATATTTATTGATGATTGAAATCTGAATGTGAACGTTCCGTCAAGGTTTCTTTTATGGGGGATTTAAAATTTTGAAGCAAAAAATCTTTAAAAATGCTATTTTGGATTGTTACCAAAAATCACACCACTCAGAGTGATTATGTATGCAACAACGGTGAAACTGCGCCTTCGTTCGCGCTGGATGATAAATAAAAAAACATAAATAAATCAAGAATTTGGCTTAATGTAAGGGAACATTTGAACATTTTAATTGGACAATACCACATACTATCACCTTAATAGTAAACATTGCAAACGTCACTTTGGATTCAAGCCCAGGTCAAAAGGAGCGTCTGTTTCCAGCAGCTTGCTCTGACCGCTAAGCCACCAGGGCTTCTAAACTAAATAAAATAAATATCATAAACTGTATGAATAAAACATAAAAGGACACAGACCCTCGGGTAGGTCTAAAATGCAAGCCCACCACCAAAGGGATTGGGTTCAAGTCTCAGTGATTTCCTTCCGGCTGGGTCAGCATCGCTTACAGACAAGATTGGCTGTCTGAGTGAGGGGAGGCTGGTCAAGGATCATCCCCTGGAGTGGCAACATCAACCTCTGCCCAAGCCTGTTCTGCGCCGCTGCGCCATCCAGGGCACGTTTACGCCTACACCATGTTCTTTTGGCATTATTTCCAGTTATAATCAAGTTTCATTGTTTTATTTGTAATTTCAGTTGTTTATTTATTTATGTCATTCTGTGTTGCCAGAGTCAAAGAGAGCAGCACTAACTCAAACCGGACGATTCAAAGAGAGTCTCCTGTGATCTGGCGGCGTCGGACAGGATCCAGCAGATTGATGCGGGTCTTAAGGAAGATGGATGCATATGATAGCGAGTTATCGGTCGAGCCGCCCATAACGTCTCGTCTCGCATTCATCATGGCTTGGCCCGTTTGTTCAGCGCCACATTAGTCCTTCACATCTGAATCTGTTTGATCTAAATGAAAATTGATTTATTGTGGGAGGTTTGGCAGGATTCAGCAGGATCCCAAAGGCAAAGTGTAGAGTCCTGTTCTCGCTTTGCAGAAGCCCTGAATGTTCAATAATTCATATTAACTGTACAGTTCAAAGGTCCTGCACAAGCAATAGTTGGGGAACTCTCTGGGCTCGTTCCGTCCTCACAAAGTTCAGCACCAGCAAGTTGTCAGTCTCAGAGTTACAGCAGGATCGGGACTGCCCTGGTGGGTGAAATATTCAGAACTTCTTGGGCGTATTTTGTCCTTCACATCTGAACTGCTGGTCACACGTCAGTGTTGGGGATCAGACTATCTGCAGGTTCCTGTTTAAATACAGAGGTCGTTCAGTGAAGTCAAGTGCATTTACACTAGCCGGTTCAAAAGGGCAAACCTTTTTCCACTGGGATGCAAACCCATGTTTTTATACAGCGTTTATAAAAACTTTGGCCTACTTATACCACTGAACATTTTGTAGTTTTGTCTAGTGTTTATTTAATTTTACCCCCTTGGCTGCTCTGGCTTTCGTTAGCTGCTAATATCTCTAGTTTCCCCAAAGCATGATTTAAAAATTACATTTGAAAGTTCTATCTAAACTCTGGGAAATGCTACTGCCGTGAGAAAAACGTGAGAACTTTTTTCTTCTTCTGCTGTTTGGTGTCATTCATTCACTTTCTTATCTGCTTAATCCTGGACAGGGTGGCAGGAAAACTGAGGGCACTAAGGCAGGAAGAAACCAAGACAGGGCACCAATCCATGGTATCCATTGCACATACACTCACACGCTCATGCACACACTCACACAGTAGGGCCACTTTAGCATAATGGATGAACCTAAAGCATGCCTTTGGATAACGGGAGGAAACCGGAGTTTCACACAGAAACCTGACCGGATATAAATAGGATGGATTAAACGCTTATTCAAAGAATGGCTATGGACCAGGAGGTGCAGGGTTCAAATCCCACCTCTGTCAAGCTCTCACTGTGATGGGTCATTGAGCAAGACCCTTAATCTACAGTTGCTTGACTTGTATCGGTTTGTCTAAGAGCGACTGCTAAACGCTTTAAATGTAAAGTTCTGTAAGCTCTGTCCACCCACTTTCCTTATCAATCCCATATCCTTACACTTAAATTATGCTTGAGAGGCTGAGGGGTTGTTGCCGAGGTGTAGAAAGCCGTTATTAAAGACCGCTTCGGAATTAAACTCACAAACATGGGAGAGCATGCAGGTTGCTCTTACACTGGACATCGTTTAACGCTAAACAAGCTGGTTCACACCAAAAGTCTTTCTTGGTGTTTGATCAGGAATTATGTCCTTAGTTTATCTTTTTCTTACTTCCCAAGCCATTAGGAAGCAGGAGTCGTTCATGTACCTGTATGTGATTACAGGGTCACAGTCAACAACAGTTTGAATAGTGACTTTATTTTGACAGACCCACTGAAAATGACATCATCCAGACAAAAGCTTATAAAGCAATCGACCCGTCTCATTATAAACTCATCATTGCTCAACCTCATATCTACAAGGTGAAGCAATAAATTAGATGTGTCTAAAAAAAGGGGACAGTTAGTAAAGTGTTTAAACTGCTGTGTCTGGTCCGCTTATACCAGCACAACACACACTAACACACACCACCACATCGGTATCTGTGCTGGTTCTGTGGGGGTCCTGACCATTAGAGAAAAGCGTAAAGACAAACGAACTAAGGATGAAAGGATGAAAACAAAAGAGCTAGCCTACAATTGTAGAACTACAACGTGCTTATAAGTGGAACTGATCAAATGGATAATAAGTGCAGAAGGTTAATATTGAACATACGTAATACTTTGCGCTCATTGCCATATTCTGTAAGTAAGAGTGGTTTTAGTAGTGGTCACCATGTCTGTGTAAGGCGTGCCAAACAAACAATCACTAGACAAACGCTCCCATGTAGCATGTCTCTAAAATGTGGGCAAGCAGGCAGTTCGGAGGCAGAACCTTTTTTTTTTTTTCCATTTTCTTTTTTAAAAAATCTTTTTTTTTTTTTTTTCAATTACACTGAAATGAGTAGCCCTATTATCACTATGAGACAGGCCTCACCACTTTCCAATGGGCCCTTTGATTGCCATGGAAACGGGATGTCATTGTCATGGCAACCCCTGGCGGTACAGGTAATTTTCAGCATGTGTGAGAGGCGCTGATAATGCACAATCAACGGCTCAGAGAAGAAGGCATCACAGACGAGCTGGGAGCGTCTGGCACCACCGCTGCCTCTGCATCTCTCAGGAGGGAGCGATCGCTCTGGCCCTGAATCTAATTCCACTTTTCGAACAATTCATATCAGAGACCGAGGGAGGTTTTCACCCAGAGCGAGTCAATACAGGGAAGGAACGGCTGGTATTCCGGTAAGACACTACAGCACATGCTGCACATGAATACTAAGTGTATGCAGTGTGACGGAGCCACAGAACAAGCTAGCGTTCTGCGTAAAAGCACATGACTGAAGTTAAAAATGAGCGAACAAACAGCTCCAGGAGACAAAATACCGACACCACCAGCCTCACCAGTCTGTGTTCGATTGCTTGAATGGATGTTCCAGAAAAAAGGTCTCCGTCAATGATGCAGGAAATTGTTCAGTAACGGTTACTGTTAAAAGGCAGCAAGATTGGCGAACAGACCACCATGCAGAACGTGAAGAACAGAGCAACAAAGCAGGACCAACCAACCAAAGTACCAACAAAAACTCACGCTTAGCCAACCTTAGCAGAAACAAGTGTAAGAAAAGCAACAGGTGGCAAGATATAACAATTACGTCACCAATTACATCGTGAAAGACACGGTGCCAATTCAGGCAGTTTATAGAGATGGGTTCAAGCAGCTTTGGTTCTTTTAGACCCAAGGTATAGCCTACTCTGAAAAAGTACTCTTTAATCATCAAAAAGTCAATATTGCACACCTCTAGTAAACAGTGCCTTTAACGCCTCTTAATCTTTTGTAAGAAAGCAATACAAGCTGAAAATTAAGGTGGGGGGGGGTGGTGGTGTTATTAGCTGAGATTTCAAAGGCGTGCCAATCGGTATACATTACGTAATAAACAGTCCTCATTCATGAGACTCAAACCTTCGCAAAAAAACGAGGAAACTGCGAATAAATCACGCATAAAATTTACCTTCCTCTGCTGCCGCTGCCGATTGACTAATGCTGTGTAAATGGCCGATTTCTTTGTAGAATCCAAGCGCATTCCTATATGATTAGGATACAATTACCATAATCCACCCTGATGACTAATAAATAAGTACCTTATAACTAAGGTTTTGGACTAAGGAATGCAAGAAAAGAGAAAAGAGTCCACAGTGGTGTTTGGGTCCTAAAAAAGCGGCTTGACAGCAGTTACATTCCGGATACATGAACACATCTACAATATTCTAGCCCTTATGTTTTTTTTTACTGATGAGTCAGCAATCTCACATCATTTCCCATAACTGAATTAATCTGTTCTAGCACCCCAGGAAGAATTTTGTGAATGAATAGAGTTGTATTGCGTTCGTCAGCTCTTGATTCAGGGTGTCTACAAAGGAACATTGTTAATGCTTGCGTTGGCTTACGAAAAAATTCCTTTTCCAAAGGAATTATGTGCACATTAGGTCTGCTCACGTTTCATGAATGAGGTCCTGTAAGTGTAAAGCAGGGCAAGTCTAAATGATACCTTAGGATTTACCTGAGTCACGTGAATGCGCTGTGGTCAAAAGTCAAATGTTGTTCTATTAAGAACACAGCGCACGCCATGGTGGTGCCATAACACCACGATGAGAACCAAGTGTACAGGAAGCCAAGGCCTGCACGAAAAGATTGCATTCACCGTCACGGAAAGCAAAGTGAAATGTGATTCTGGAATAAATTTAAACAGGAATGTGGGCTAACTCCATCTTTTACAGCAGCTGCTGTACTCTGTCATTTTATTTCCATACAGATTGGCCATGTTGGTGTTTTTTCCTCCTTCTCCTGTGAGAAAATGACAGACCGCAGCACTGGTTTACAGCGAATACAGAGGAGGCGTGATTATTTTAATTCTCTCTGGCCGTGCATTTGTGTGAAGAGATTTTGAGTTGTCAAGCGAAAACTGAAGAGACTATACATTTGTCTAGAAATGATATTTTGTCCAAACTGGGAGAAAATAAAGAAAATTTTAAAAGTTAAAATCAATCAACAGAGAAAAACTGGACTGTACTAGCCTAGCAGGTAAGGTACTGGGCTTTGGACATTAACCCATTAATGGTGGCTTAACCCACCATTGCTTGGCTATCAGTTGTAAGTCGCTCTGGATCAGGGCGTCTGCTAAATCACATAACGAAAAGCGAAGCTAAAAGCTAAATCACATAACGAAAAGCGAAGCAATGCAATCTGTATGACTCTCGCTTAATCCTGCTAACAGTCATGAAGGACGTTCTGGAGCCTATCCCTGGAATTAAGACACAGTAAATCCATGAAACCAGAAATATCCACAGGTGTAATTCAGACCTTTTTACACTAGATTGTGGATTATATAATGCCTCCTGTTTGACCATCCAGACTGTACACCTTTGTATTTCCCCTTTACTTGTAAAACCAGTCTTTATTGTTTTCTCTATGATTTTAACTATGATTTTACAAGGTAAAGAGACCTTGAGTTTGTGTAAGGTATTATATATTAATGGTGCGCAAACGCAACCACACTATGAACACCCGATCACTACAAACACACATGTACACTCCATGTGGACTTCTGCACCCTGGGCTTCCCCTTGTACTTCCTGCACTTCACTTTTATTTGACCTTAATTTAGCTTAAGTTATTCCTGCCATTTACCTTACTCGGAACTTTAACATAATACAGTATATAACACTGCCCAAGTGATATTTACAGGTATGACTCTGTGGAATTGTTCAATTCAATTCAATTCAAATGTATTTCTATAGCGCTTTTGACAGCGGAGCATTGTCTCAAAGCGGCTTTATCATCTTAAAATGAGCAAGCCTAGGGTGACAGTGGCAAGAAAAAACTCCCTGAAAGTAGTAGGAAGAAACATTGGGAGGAACCAAGACTCAAAAAGGGACCCCGACCTCCATGGGTGGCCTAGATGTTAATTGAATACTTAAAAGTATATTAAATTATAGCAAAATTAGGTAGACAACAATTTACATCAATAAAAAAATCAATAATAAAACTTAAATTAGTAATACAATGAATGAACTAAATTAAAAAACAAAATAGATGATAAAATGAGTCCTCAGTGGGAGGTCCTTGGAAGCACATCGTCTCCAAATGTCCAAGCGATGGAGGGAGTTCCTGCACTCTGGTGGGACTGGGTTCTGTTGAATTGTGTGTTATAACGCGTGCGCGTGTTTACAAAGTGTGCTTTCACAGCAGTCAGCTATTACCCCCGAGCCAACCGAACTGGATTACACAATATACTCAGAGCATATGAAATGATGGGAAATTATGAAAGCATGGCAGTGCTGACAGTGATTCTAACCCATACCGGCATATTGGACTATTATATAAAAACGTTTCTTTTTCTTTTTGCATAAATCTATCATATCCCTCTTAAACATGAAAGTAAATGGCCCAATAATATCCTTTATTTCAATGCGCTAATGTTCACACTGCAGCAAATCTTAAAGTAATCCAAAGGAGCGTAAAAACAGTACATTAAAGCACCCAAGACAAACCATAACTCCATTTAACTGGTATGATTAGAGAATAATGGGCAGTCCCTTCTGCAGTAACCATACCCGAGCAGTGCTATAGCTCTAAACTTACTTAATCCTACAGAGAAAGTGTGTACAAAAAGTGTCTTAAGCACCATCAGCAGTGACTCCATGCTTACCTCTCTAAAATCCCAGTCTGGAATTAAGATATTCCCTGCAAATTTTGGAGCACATGTTGGGTCATCGCAGACGGGCCATCGATATTCTGAGGAAGTGAAGCTGCAAACTTTGCTTGGGCATAGTTCAACAGATTTCATTGGTTGGTTTCGATGCCCGGATAATGAACACCATTTTTGCGTTAAGAGGGGTTAAATATTTAACTGAATTGACTTTGACCTCACTTAGATTGTTCTCAGTTCATAGTGCACCACTCACATAATCTTTTCCAACTGGGAAGTTATTTTTTTGTGCCGCTGTCCCAATGTTGGGTTTTACTGGCCCCGGGCGTTCGGCAGTCGTTATTTTTAAACCCTGACTAAATAATTTAACTACACAGTGGAATTATAATGAGTGACACAAACTATGTATCTTAAAGTATTTTCTTCAAATGCCTCTGCCACCAGTTTGGGAACCACTGGGTAAGGTTATTCTAGGTAAGAAACATTTTCCAGTCACATGGCTACACGTCTGTTATAACGACTGGTTTGGAACAGGGAAAAAGTCCCAGAGATTTTGCAAACACCACGACTAATCACAGCCAAAATGTCCTTAGATTAAAGCTCACGCACAAGTGCATTTTAGAGATAGTTCCGTCTTTCAACATGGTGAAATGGAAATTCATCTCTGTGGTAATGTTCGGGCTAAACAATCATCGTTCTACTCCGGCCTTGCGTCTCGAAGGGTCCAAAGTGAACCAATTAAACATGACTGGTATTTATGGGCTGATTATTCACCAGGCAATTTATCACCTTTAATTAAATCTTTCCATATTTCACCTGCTGCTCCACCGGCACGATGGCCACTGCTTTGTTTTTGGCTCAAAAGAAATAAATAAAAGAGGTTATTATAATAAGGCTGCAAAGGGACCGAGCTCTGCCACATCATGAACGCTGGGTTGAGATTTTCTCCTGCACACAGTTCATTAATATACAAGAGCTTTCAGCAATTATGGGCGCAGATCGTTTATTTATTTTTTTTTTTCAGGTAAAATGACAAATGACCCAAAACAACTGAGGGACAAAGCACAGGTTAACCATTGCCCAGAGCAAAAGCTCCCCAATCTGCCTGATAAAGCTTTTTCTCCTGCTGCACACGCCTTTACTTGACCATGAATCATCACCAGCCTTTCAATATGCTAAATATTTAAATCCGTAATGGTGCAATGAAGTACACCTATATCCTAAAATGGGAATAAGACTGTAACTAGCCTTCCTACCTGATCTATAAGTAGATATAAGAGAATCTAGTCCAAATGGGCACTATATTATATATTATATCATGTATACTAAATATAACAGTTATATAGAAATCTATTGTTGCATTATTAAAACGTGTACATTTAATTACTCTCTAAATTTCTCCTTAGATCTCATTTTTTCCTGCTCAGGGTTGCAGGGTGGTTGATGATGGGGTTTCGATTGTAGAGGGAGACCAGTCGCTGAATTCATCCAATCCATCATAGAGCACACACACACAGTCACACACTAACGATTACTTTGTTAGGGACACCAATTAACCTAACACGCATGTAATTAAACTGTGGGAGGAAACCGGAGTATCCGGAGTAAACCCACGCAGACATGGGGAGGACATGCAGACTCCTCACAGAAAGGACCCAAGCCCGCCCTGGGATTAAACCCGGGACCTTCTTGCTGTGAGGCAGCGCTGCTAAAGACAGAGCCCCAGTGCCGCCTATTATACGACCCAAAAATGTAAAGCTGTTTGTTTTTCACCTTTTTTCCAACCTTTATGTGCTCATATTATGTTCTGTTTCTGAGGACTCATTAATGCAAACATTTTACTTGATTTAATTGAATTGTGTTAATTGATTAATTTTACTATTAATACAAGCTCAGCTATTTCAGTTAAAATCTAGGCCACCCAAGTACGCCGGTTTCTTCCTTCTACGTTCAGGGAGTATTTCCTTGCCACTGTCATACTATAGGCTTGGCCTTTTAATATAATGTAATGGTAATATTGGGTAGCACAGGGGCCAAGTGGGGTGGCACCGCTGCCTTACAACAAGAAGGTCCCGGGTTCAATCCCAGGGTGGAGCGGCCTGGGTCCTTTCGGTGTAGAGTCAGCATGTCCTCCCCGTGTCTGCGTGGGTTTACTCTGGGTACTCCGGTTTCCTCCCACAGTCCAAAGACATGCGTGTTA
>JAUZST010008366.1:0-13608 GCA_034779995.1 Parotocinclus haroldoi
TGTGTGTGTGTGTGTGTGTGTGTGTGTGTGTGTGTGTGTGTGTGTGTGTGTGTGTGTGTGTGTGTGTGTGACAGAGACAGAAAATCTATGAATGCATTTTTCAAGACAAACTATTTACACCTCGGATCAGTTTTCAGCAGTAGATCCACCAACTTGCTTATATAGATATATTTTTTTTTATCGGAGGTGGAAGAACATGGGGAGAACATGCCAAACCACACAGGACGCCTGTCATTTGTGCAGTACTCTTTGCTTAGTACAGTTATCTTAGCCGACCATCGTAATCCACTCGTAACATCCCCTGCCGGCTCCAGACACTCTGGTTTCAGTTCCAGCCTGTTTTCTGTCCTTGGATATTTTGCATGTTCTCCACGTACGAGTGTGTATGGATCTTACAGTTACTCTGATTTTTATCTCACTCTCCAAAGACATCTTCAACGAACACCCGAGCATGTCCCCGTCTTCTTGTCCAGTCCCTACAGCGCTCAAGGCGCCTCCTGGATCAGAGTTTGTATCCTGATGTCTATGTACGGGGGATTGGAGGCTTTTTTTTTTTGTTTTATTTCTCGTACCTTGTAACTTGTTCTGGATTGCCATTAGGGATTTAAACCCTAGAGAATAATGACTCAGAGCTCACATAAGCCTCTCGTCAAGTGTCAGTGCTGGTTTATGAGATCGGGGACCTGGGTGTGATCTGCTGGTGCCTCATTGCATAAGAACTGACGTTGTAAAAAAAACAAAACAAACAAACGAAAGAAAAACCAGTTGCTTAACGATGTGCACGCGGCTGTATTTTGGACCAGATCAACACTGGCATATTCAGTGCGGCTGAAGCGGGCCTATTTAAATGCATCCAGCAAGAACAAATTGGAGCCCTTATTAAGTGTGCGAGCTACACGAGCTGCTGGTTGATTTGCTAATAAATCTGCAGGAATTGTACGGTTTGTTTTCCTCGGCTTCCTCTGACCATATGTTTGGTGTTTAGATTTGCATGTCGTTAGATACTCCTCGCTGGTCTTCTCACACGGATGTGGTTGTATTTAGGGCGTCGGTTTGTCAGTCCTGTTTAAAGAACATATTTTACTAAATAAACGAAGGGTCATAATAAGGTCCTTCATTGCTGAAATAGGAGGTGCCGAGCTTTTGGAACACGACCGTGAGGCTTTGCTTCCATCAAGAAACGAGAGCGTTTATCAGGACCAGCAGTCAGGCTGTGCGTTCAGACATGTTCCAGTTAATCCTGAATGTGCTGGTTTCACACCAAACCACTTCTAGCATTTCTTTATCCAGTTTATGCCATGCTGGACTAAGGAAGGAACGTTTTTTTCAAACCGTTACCACAAAGGGGAAAATGTGACAAACTTCAGACTTCAATATTAAATCATTTCTCGAGCATTCAGAACACGTCTCCACAAAGTATTTGATAGCCGTTTATTGCGCGTTTCATTTTCTGGTGGGTTCAACTCCTGCATTGCCAGGTCCCTATGAGTCGGCGGGTAAAGGGCCCAAATTAAACAAGGCAAGGTGAATACATTGAACAAATTATGGATAAAACGGGATAGATATGTAATCGAATAAATCAATCAAACATCAGGAGTCACAACTTGGCAATCTGGATGATGTCATGGAAAAGCGGGGAAATCCTTTGTAAATTAAGGATAGTTTTTTGAATGCTAACACCTCGTGCTTTCTTTCTTCAGTCTGAAGGTGGAGGTAAAGACAAAAGGGCTGAAGCAGCAGCAGCAGCACCGGAAGAAACTCTTAGCTGCCATGCTGTCCCAGGATTCGTTCGACTCCATGATGAGCTCGGCTCCGTCCGTCACCGAGGACGAGATGGAGGACGAGGACGATGCTACAGAACTGCTGGGTAACTTTGACTAACACACACACACACACACACACACACGCAGATCCGTGCCAGTCAAACACACTCATGCACAATGACAACGTTCCACTCCAATCAGGTTCATAGCAGGCCTGATTATTGAGCATCATTCAGGTGCTGATTGGCTTTTGTTTGCCATTAGTAAGAGTGTGTTCACTGGGGCTCAGCTTTCTATCTTTCTAACTGTTGGTGGACTATTTCCAGACCAGCCGTGACACCAAGGCGTTTAAAAAAAAAAAACAAGCCAGTGATTCGGGTAGCCGTTTATGGTTTTGAACTCGCACTTCAAAACAAGTATGCACTCCGAAGTGTGATAAAATCTGTCCAGGCACCATCCAAGTGGTTTGATTAAAGATGAAATTCATCCTGTCCCTGAGTACAACCCCCAAAACCCCGGTGTGGTCCAGTTACTCACACACACACACACACACACACACACACACACACAACTGTCAGCTTCACTTCTCCTCTCCGTGTTTTGTTTGTCACTTACACACTCCCTTCTAACACGCACTGTGATGTAATACCTTACTGTGGAACTGTGTGTTAAAATCTTCATGCTGTGCCACTGTGGGTCACAAACGGTCAGTGTGTGCGTGCTGGAGATGGAAATTTGCCATGAATGGAGGAGTTGGACGCCAGCTCGTCGGTCAGACAGACAGTGAGGTGGGCAGAAGGCTGGAGGAGGTGAATAAGCTTTATCAGAACAGGTTAAAGCCACAATCCACTTATCAGACACGTGGCCCATTATGAATTCTGCCGCTGGCTTCTACACTGCTCCATCCCGGCATGAAGCCTGGCCTGTGGTAGCCTAGCGGTTAAGGCATTGGGGCAATGGACTCTGGACCAGAAGGTCCAGGGTTCAATCCCACCTCTGCCAAGCTGCCACAGTTGGGTCCTTGAGCAAGACCCTTAACCCACAATTGCTTAAAAAAAATGTAAGACTGTATTAATTGTAAGTCGCTCTGGATAAGAGCGTCTGCTAAATGCTGGAAAATGTAAATATAAAGCCTGTCTACGCTTTCAGGATGGACTCGAGACCCACGTTAACCCCCAGTGGCTGAAGATGCATGACTGTATGCGTACATTTTAAAGCCCCAATTAAAAGGCTATTTAAATAACATGAGTCAGCCATTAAAAAAAAAGTTTTTTCAAAGTTATTTTGGAAGTAGAGGTGTAAACTGCAAGACCGTTAGCACAGGAATGGACCGGGGCACGAGATCCTCGTGACCATGTAGACTTTGTACTCTCAAAATATGGACATAAGAATAACCTGAATAACATGAGAAGCCTAATACATAATCCAGAACACATTTGTAAATAAAGAGATGAGATGACGAGTTGGCATATTCACGATGTGTTGCGGTGCTGTGATGAAGTGCGGGCTCAGGGCGCCATCTAGTGGACAGATTGATGAATCGTCACGTTTTTCTTTAACCGCCAATGTTTTATGATAATTTGAACGTTTTGTTTAAAACGCATTGTTAAATACTGTTTCTATCGAGTCTTTATTATTATGATTATTATTATTAGTAGTATTATTATTATATCGTGCTGTCTGTTTCTGAATACTGCAAAGAATCGCACATTTTTAACCTCCAGCTTAAGTTTTGGTAGGATTTCTTCATATTTTTTAATCCTCCTCCTGTCGTGATTACATCAGTCATTTTACTTTTCTCTTAAAGTCATTTGGTCGAGGAAAAAGGCATGCTAAAGTCTTATCTAACGCTATCCTACGATTTGCTTTTTAGCAGCTAAGCAGCTAAGATTTGAATTAACTGTAAGGTTTTATTGAAATTTTTTGGCAAAGTTTTTTTGGATTTGTATCTGCAGAACTGCAGATGTTTTTGGTCGGTGTTGCTGAACTCGATGCTAAAGTGAAACCTGGCTGTTTTAGTAACCTTTATCGTTTAAAGTAATTATTAGAGAAGTTGGGTTTTTGAAGTTTCTTCTCCTTTCTTCTCGCAAACGAATCCAGCACATGTTGTGTTTTTGAGACTGTTTGCTCTGCTAACAAAACCAGCAAAGACCATATTATAGATAGTTATAGTATAGTATAGTATAGTATATAGTTATGCGTTATGGATGCTGGTCGATCAGAATGATCATACATCTTATAAGTTTTATGTTTTAAAGTTTCTTTTCCTGGCTAATCCTGGTCAGGTGTTTTGTTTACTTGTTGAGCTCGAGCGGGAGGCTGAAAATGGGAGATTGAATCAGATCTTTGGTTCTGCCTCTCAGCTTCATTATGCAGCGTTTTGGCTCGTCGCTCAGTCGGGTGTGATCGGTTGTAACACCTCTTAGTTGCTAAACACTCAGTGGAAACATACTTCATCCAATATGCTAACAAGCCCACACACACCTCCTCTGTTCGGGAAAGGATCAAACCAAGCTGCTTTTTCTTCCTCTTTTAGCACGTATGATTAATGCCTGGTGACTCCGAGACGGTTTGATGGAGTACAGGGGAACTGTACAGAATAGGTCTTTATGACGCTGCTTCGTTTTTACACTGTAGAACATGTTAAAAAGTGGTCAAATTTATTGTATTTATGTACGATTCAAATTCATAGTCATGGCTTATTATATTTCAGCTTGAGATGAACTTCTAAAATATTCATTTTGATCTGCATCAGTCACTTCTTCCCCTTTGCGTTACCACAGAGTCCAACATTAACCGGACAGATTTATTAACTGGAGATTATAAAGGTGTTTTTCTAGAGCTTAGAGTCAAACCAGTGTATATTTTGCAAACCCAAAGAATATTTTGCAGCCTTACCTTCTTTGGATATGCAGCATGCCTGTGTTTATTAATTGCTATAGTATCAGTATAGTAAACGCCAAAGAATCAAGTCATCTTAGGTTACTCTCTGGAGTTTGGCATGTTCTCGATTCTCTCCAAAAATGTGCAGATGAATGGGCTGCTCTTTGCTTGGCTGTAAATAAACCTCTGGACCAGGAGGTCCAGATGGCACCCCCCTCATTGGGCATCAGAGTCCAGTACCTTAACCGCTAGGCTACCACAGTCCACGTTCTTGTTGTATGCATTCTCTTGATTTTCCACTTCCGAAAAACACGCGGCAGTAGGTGGATCGGCTGCTCTAAACTGCCCCTCGTTATGAAGAGCTGTGATTGATGGTGCGCTTTGGCCATGCTCGCCAGGAGAAGCAGATTCAGACGGAGACTGGGACCTCGCGTTCCGGATGCCGCCACGAGCCTCTCCGGTTCAGTGAATAAATATCGCGTTAAGCCGTGTCTAGATTTGCTGTTCGGCGCTTTCTTCAGTGCTGCTGCTTTCTTCTCCTTATTGCTGTTTATGTAGCTGTTTTTATAAGGGATTAGCAGTCGAGTGTTTGAAATGCAGCTGAATAAATGGTGAAGTGATGAGCTGACAGATAAATGGCGGGTTGCTGAATGAATTGTTGGTCTTACGTGGTACTTAGCTCGTAATCAGAGTCAGGCTGATATATTTCTTACCTAAAAGGCTGTCATGTTGATCAGATCAAACTCGTAACGACTGCTTTCCTGTCTTAAGCGCTCTCGCTCTGCGTTTGAGTGGATTCTGACAGCAAAGCTGCGTTCCAACACACTCACTCACACTGGGAAACTTTAGAGACAGCAGTTAACCTGACATGCGTCTTGTGGGAGGAAACCGAGCATGGGGAGAACATGCAAACCCTACACACGAACATCTCCGGAAATGACGCCAGCTACCGTGCCACCTTTTCGGAATTTAACCCAATTTTAAGAGTTTCAGAAATTGATTTGTATTTGGTATGTTCCCCCTTTTGCTAATGTTTCTGATGCGAGTGCTCAGCTCCTTCTGTCCTAAAGTGTCCCCATAAATGCTCAGTAAGATTTTAGGCAAAGGTAAGGCTTCCTAACATGAGGGTAAAAGCCTTGCTCGCTCTGAATCCAAGCAGTGGCAGCTCGGGCGGAGTCCAGAGTTTTAACTACATAGCCACATAGCCAGTCTCCTGTTTACCTTCTAGATCGAAGGGGAGTTTGTTGGCATGTGATTGTGTCCACAAGATGGCAGTATTACATCTGTGAGTAACCGTGAGCCGACACAGTTTTGTAATAATATTATAATAATTGGATAAATACTGGGACACTGGGCGATTCTATAATGTTACTAGCACAAGATGTTCAATTGTTCGCGTATCCTCTGGATCTGCTTCGTAGGCTCGGACGGTCTGATCTGTATGAAGTACGGTTGGTTGTGTGTGGCACAGAGACGTCCAGGCCTCGGGATCATCATGCATATAAACACAGTCGCTCTCGTCGTTCAGATCCTGGGGCATCTGATCTCAATCACACTTTTATGGCCCACATGCTGCAAGCGTGAGGCTTCGGAGGAGGCGCGAGACGCATACTTCCAAATCCGAGGCCTAATTATAGCAATCGGTCGAATATTGTTTTTATTACAAAGCCAAACAAAATGCCGCCTTTCTCCACTTGACATCAAAGTGGCGTGTATGAGGGCTAACCGCAGCCTCGCCGCTTTAACTCTAATGAAACCCAAATGCTGAGCATGTCGAGAGCAAGAAGCGTCAGGTCTGAGTGTCGCACGTCTGCTGAAACGAGGCTGAAGTAAATCCGCAAAGATTAGTGTCTGTACGACGTTTTAACGGATGCCACACGAGAGACCGATCACGTTCCTTATGTATCCAGGGCGCTGGGGGATCCAGGCGTTTGGCAAAATCGTTTACCAGACATTTTCTCACCAGTTGGCTTTTTCCAATCGGCGTTACGGCGTTGTGTTGGAGCAGTTCTTTAAAGCGTAGTCACGCAATGCAACCGTTCCAGTATGGATCAATGCGTTCCAGTAATATGCACCCAGTCTGGCAACCCTTTCACTTGGTGGGACCTTGAACAAGACCTGGACTCCCCTTTGCCTACAGGACTGTCTAATTCTTCATGCCATGGATTCCTCAGAGATCTTCGTCCAAATCGACACGATAGGATTAGGACGCAGTCGCTGCAGATTTATCGGCTGCGCATCCACGATGCTAATCACCAGTTCCACCACCGCCCAGAGCCGCTCTATTGGACTGAGATCCGGTGCCTGTGGAACCTATGGTGTATGGGGAATACCAGTCTGAGATGATCTGAGCATTGGAACATGGCGCGTTATCCTCCTGAGAGTAGATATGAGAAGATGGTACACTGTGGGCATAAAGGGGTGCATAAACGTGGTCATCAACGATACACAGCCAGGCTGTAAGGTTTAAACGCTGCTCAGCTGACATTAAGGGCTGCAAACTGTGCCAAAGTAATCCCTCCAGGCACCTGGTGTAGTCATCTTCTGCTGTAGGCCAGCCACTTCAAAGTTTCTCAGTTGTAACAAGTGGTCTTTTGACCTCTGGCATCAACGAGGAATTTTCACCCAGAGAACTGCCCTCACTGGTTATTCTCTCTTTTTTCGGTCCATTCTCTGTAAACCCTAGAGATGGCGCTGTGGGTGAAAGTCTCAGTCGCTTAAATCCCCTTTCTTCCCCTATCTAATGCTTGGTTTTATCTTCAGCAGCCTGTCTTGATCTTGTCTACTTGCCCAAATGTAGACCCAGTTCCTCTGGGTTGTGGGGGCTCGAGCAGCCCAGGGTGCCCCTGATGTGGTGTTTTTATGTAGGCAAAATCAATCGATAGTCAGGTTTGAGGGTTAATGTGTTTTTTTTTAAATATTTTTTTTATTAAGACTTCCAGCTCATAACCGTGTGTGAGTTCTGCTGTCGGTTCTCTGTGAACGTCTGGAGGCTGTCCTGATGAAAGCTCGTTCTGTGCAGGATCCATCACAGTGATGGGTTCGCCTCTGCGCTCACATCCCTCGGCGTCCGTCCTCTCTGAGAAGCCGTTTGTTTGAATCTCGTTGAGGAACGTGGAGTGTGTGTTTGGTTTTATTTGTGTACAGACGGCAATCGTCCTCTTCGTTCCAGGCTTTGTTAGGACTGCATCGCTCACATACTTTCCACAATGATCTGGAAGCTCCTTTGTGCGTTCAGTGACGACGCACGACACGCTCAACTGCTACACACTGACAGAATTTGTCTACACACACACACACACACACACACACACAGGATTGTGTATTCCTTCGTGATGCCTCAGCAGGACCAGATTCCCGCTCTGAGGAATGCTTGTTAAAATCTGAGATACGAACATTGTGTGCAAACAAACAAACCGTTTGTCTTTCTCAGTGACTCATGCAGGAGAGGAACAGGATGAGATTTCGTTCGGTCGTGCACAAGATTATCTCTCCGTAACGATAACGGATCTGACAACGCGGCTGTTTGTGTGTATCGGTTTTAAAAGACTTGTTTTTGTTTGCTTGTGATGGTCGATAATGGGTTGCCCGGGCAGCCGTGGCACAAGGTCGCTTTTTAGGAAGAATAACAATAGAGTCTTATGCAATAGTTTGGGGAAAAACGGGTTAAATGACAGAACAAACGAACCGCAGTGATTCAGTGGAAACTCTGTTCTCTTTGATCAGGCGATGACTATTTGACCAGGGTGTCATGCTGGTGCACCTCAAAGCCTTAGAGACCTGACCTGACCGTGTGTAGATTTTGCATGTTCTCTTTGTGGCATTTGCCTGGTTTTTTTTGTGTTTTTTTTCTGAATACTCCCAATTCCTCACGTTTCAGAATTCGATCAGTTTCGATCCCTAAAGCATCCGTGTGATTGTGACCCTGTCCTTCTGTGCCCGCCAGCCCTGATCTCCATGTTTCAGTGTCCTGACTGTTGGACTGAACGTCTCTCACTGGTCCGAACGTCCTAGTCTTCCACAGAACGCTCACTTGTTCAAGCGAGACTTTTTTTTTTTCTTTTTTCTTTTTTAAACTCTTAGTACTTGTCGTTAGTCTAGAGCACTTATTACGGCAAGATGCTTTTGGGGTTGTGTGTGTTACCCGAACATTAAGCACGACACCAGGGGGATTAATATCGACCTTTCTTTGACTGGTTAACCTGAACAAATGCAAATTGTATTGGAGTCTGCTGGTTCAGCTTCTGCGGCGCCACGCCTTATTCCATTTCGGTTTTTTTTTACAGCGTCGTTAGTTTTTCTCCATAGAGTGCACAGACACCTTTTTTCCAGACGACGAGAAATTAAATAGTTTCCCCAGTGCCAGGTTCTACTGTGACACGACTAAACACATGAAAGGGCGTTAAAATCCACTCCTGGCTCGCTTGTGAAACAAACGGCCTTAAGCCCACATAAAAGCACAATTAGCCGAAGCGCTGTGGGAAAACACACACCCCGTAAAGGCCCCCGAGGCCACGATTAATTCGGAGGAATGTCTTCATGGCTTCTTTCGGTTTCTTTTGCGCGGGCCTGAGCACAGGGAGAGAGTTTACGAGCGATCGTGTGGTGACGATCGGATCCAGCGTTTAACTCGAGGATGGATCATTCGGCACCGAGCAACAAAGGTGGAACGCGTATGTTCTTTCATTTAAAAAAAATAATAAAAATCTCAGAACGGTAGACCCGTAAGTATCGAGCTTAGGCCCGTCTCCTTTCTGACAGGTCCAGATGTGAGGTGAGACGCAGCGCTGCGATTCTCACGCTGCTCTCGTGTCACGCAGACGCTGAGGGCAAAGAGAAATGGAAACATCAAAGCAGGACGAAGTCTGAAAACCGGCAGGGTTCCAACCAGACCTTGTGTTCTGCGACTCTGCTCACGAGACGAGGACGCTCATTTTCCGGTAGAACGTTTGAAAAGGACAGATTTGAAGAGATTTAGAAAATCGAAAGCGTTGCAAAGAAAAACTAGATCTGCAAAGGTGCTAGACGTTTTAGCTTTCATGTTGCAGTCCTACAGTTTGTGAATGAATTGGGAACTTTCCCCTAGAGGCTGTGTATCCCATCCCACCATATTCGAAATCTTTGCTCATGTATTAATGCTGTTTATACTCCCAGTGGGCTTTACAGCCGTTCCTGAGAGCCTGGGTTTGAATCCCGGTGGAGCGCCGAGAAAATATTCACACTTTATAGTCCAATGCTTCTGAATCCAAGTCTGTTGTTGGCAGATTCTGAAGTGTAAGCATACAATGCAGCAGAAATGAGACCGTATATAAACTCAGATCTTCTTTCTCCTGGTCCCCTCGGTTTGTTTTGGTTATCGATGGTACATTCCTAAGCAAGTGCCATTTAAGAATCCGTCTGAGCGTAAATCTGGAGGTCCACTCCTGCACGTCTGCCGCCGCGGGCGCCAAAATTTACGGTGTCATAGTGTCTGGCTTGCGATTTTTCCCACGGGATCACGATTTTGGGTTGTGTGTGTGTGTGTGTGTGTGTGTGTGTGTGTGTGAGAGAGAGAGATGATAATACTTAACACCAGCAAGTCAGCAAGTGTGCTGATATTAGATGTCTCTCTCATTTATCATCACAGTAGTGATCCAACTGTGCAGTCTGAGGGCCAGTACACACACACACACACACACACTTAGAATTTTGTACCTGCGACCCTTCAGGGAACATGGCCCCTTTTTATTCTCCCAGCTTTTTTTTCAGCATATTTCAGGATTATTAAGTTATATTATTATTAGGTGCTGCTTTGGAATGTTCTAAACCCTTTATTTATCACAGCCCAAATGATGTTCACCATGAGAATCGTTCTAATAACCTACTGTGTGTGGGACTGCCTAGTTACAGACCAATCCCCATACGAAGCCTAGTCCACCTTCAAAACCCCTGCATGAGTCAGGACTGGACCTTGGAGCAATGGAAGAAGGTCGCCTGGTCCTACGAGACCCGTTATATCCATCGTGCAGATGGTTCTGGGGTCTGACCCTGGGCATAAACATTGTTTATGGAGCAGGTGGTTTTAATGTTTTGGCTGGTTGATGTATAAATTACTGTGCAAAAAGCTTAGGTCACCATTAGGTTTGATATAGCGTTGTTTTTTTCAACGGTATAGTGACCATATGTCATTTTCTCAACCCCTTGGATACTGGAAACCAGTTTGAAGTAAAGCTGAATAAAACAGCTTCTATAGTCAAAGAAAGTAATTAGTAGTCCCTCTCTTTATACTTGAGCAATACCAGCATCTGGCAGCTTCATCAGGATGCCATGTTGACCCTTTTATCATCCTAAGACGGGTCTTTTTTGGAAGGGTAGGAACTAAAAGTACTGATTTCAGACGGAGAACCGAATGAAAAGTGTTAAATGAATGAAATGTGTTAAAATGCTTACAGAGACTGGAATGAAGATCAGTGGAAAAGAGGATTATGAAGTGACAAATCCGTTACATGTGGTCATTTCTACTGCAAAAGCAGCCTTTGTTATGGTGGCCTAAGACTTTTAAAAAGTACTGGACATCAATATCATTTCTGTAGTGTGCTTTACCATGAAAATTATCCGAAAGCAGCTTTAAAAAAAAAACAAAAAACCTAGTTCCCCAGCTCTAACTGAGCAAACCCAGTTTCAAGGAAAAACTCTCTGAAGGACAAAGACTTGAAGTTTACTCATGTTTTTATAGCAATAGTTTAAATACACACAAGCTATGTAGAAACATTTGAAGAGAAAACATCTGAAGAAAGTAATATAAATATTATTTTATATTATTATATAATTATATTGTAAAAACATTGTAAAATAAATATTATAATAAGCTTATATAGGCATTCATAGGTTAAAGAGAATACAATATGATTATAATAAAACAATAAATCAAATAATTTATAGTGTTGTGTGTGTGTGTGTGTGTTGTGTGTGTGTATAAAAGACAAAACATCTGAAGAATATATATTTTTACAATATTGCTATGCTATATAAAATGGATAAAAGAATAAATAGAATAGACTTCTAAAGCAAAAATTTGAAGCAAATTTGTGTAAGAATATAGAGGATTTTAAATAGCGACTCTGGGGCTGGACTGGTGCAGAGGAGGATGTAAAGCAGATCTGGTCTGCATTTAAGTGGAACCAGTAAAGCTTTGTAACTGGAATACGGATCCATGCTGTTTTTGGCCAGCTGTGCAACTGGACAGGTTGCCAGATCGGTGTTTTTCGCTATATGGGCTGCTAACTAGGAGAGAAGTAGATCCGCAGCAGTGTGTGTGTGTGTGTCAGGATGTGTGCTTTGGCATATCTTGTGCTACACTTTGGATCATACACACATCTGCCATCTCTTATCCCATGCACTCTTCCATCAGACATTAAACAATAACAGACCTTCTGGAGCTTTCCACTAGGTTCAGCTTCCAGGATCAGTTTTACTATTCTTCAGAACTCTCCGCTTCAGCATTTGCAACGTTTCATACATAATAAAATAAATACGTTTCAGACAAGTTTTCGGAAAGGAACTGTGTTTCTGTCACTCCATAAACTTTTTTTAAAAATTATTTATGAATACTGGAATGGCACAGAAGGCCATCCTGTGTGATCTGAGCAGATGCCGGATGCTTAGCAGACCACCAGGACAGAGCTCGCTCATGTCAAACCCGCAACCAGACCGACACCATCGCATGATCAGATCAGACCCAGCGCTGGACCGACGCCGGCTCTAACACGGATTGTGCGGGTGGGATCGGGACGCTACGCTCGAGCAGCTGTTTGGTGACGAAAAGCAGCGAGCTTTTCGCTTCCAGAGTACGATTGGTGCCAAATCTCAGCACCTGTTGATAGTTTGCAGAACGGATGACAATGACACGCTTCGAAACGAGTCCAGTATGGAGAGCGAGAGCGTGAACGGACTTTCTCACAGCCTCCACTCGGCTTGCTTTCGGCGAGTGAGTGCTGGAGTGCGAGAATCGAATTGATAAAAAAATCTCTGGACGTGTCCTGAAATTTTGGGTTGGGTTTTGGATTGGAGTCTAATCAGTACCAGTTTATTTTGGGAGGAGTACTGTGTTTGGAACGCTATTCAAATACTGGGTTAGAGATCCCCTGTTGTAGCCCATCCGCCTCAAGATTTGACATGCGGTGCATTTTTGCGATGCTTGATTGCTGCTCCCGATTCTAGCCAGTCTCTGCTGAACTCTCTCATCAACGGATCGTTTCCGTCTCCAGAACTGCAGCGCCCTGGAGGTTTTCCTTTATTGAACTGTTCTGGACAAACTCTAGAGATTGATGTGTGTAAAAATCCCTCAGCAGTTGTAGAAATACTCAGTTCAACTCATCTGGCACCAGCAAACGTGACACATGGCCGGCTGCTACATGGTTGTGTTTTGAATGTGTAGGTGTAGACTTTTAAGACCAAATTACTAAACTATATTTTTCATTCATTTCCTTACCTGCTTAATCCAGCTCAAGGCAAACAAAACCCAAACAGGGCGCCAGACAATTGGAAACAAAATTATATCTTTATTTTCTGAGATTATTTTTGTGATTGTGAATTGGCCAGCTTTTGCTTTCCTTGTGGAATGGCTCTTTTTTACGAGGCTGGTGCTGTCTGTGTTTTGTCTCCTGGTTAAAACACGCAGTTTGGGTCTTATGGCAGTTTCACACATGATTAAAACAATGGATCCCTGTGGGTGGAGTCTAGGACGGGAATCGAAGCGCTGTAGTACTAGATCAATCAGATTTTACAAGAAGCGTGACTTTCCGTTTCTCTCTCTGTCTCTCTCTCTCTGTCTGTCTCTGTCTCTCTCTGTCTGTCTCTGTCTCTCTCTGTCGCTCTTTCTCTCTCTGTCTGTCTCTCTCTCTCTGTCTCTCTGTCTCTCTCTCTCTCTGTCTCTCTCTCTCTCTGTCTCTCTGTCTCTCTCTCTCTCTGTCTCTCTCTCTCT